>CM022759.1:32849608-32934608 GCA_012411365.1 Ameiurus melas | reverse complement strand
CATTTATCAACGAACATCACCGTGAACGACCACGCCAAACAATTTCATACTATTGCGATTTCTCCAATTCGTGTCGCTTTCCACAAAAAAGCACGCTTCTGCTGCACAAACAAACAAACAAACAACCCGCAAGTTGATCGCAAATTTGGAAAAAAAAATAAAAAATCTGCAGCAAAATCGAGCGTTTTTGGCCGCAACATTCACAAAAGAACTCTCTACGAATCCTGTACGAAATGTCAAGCATAACTTTAACATTTACAGCTTAAAGTTTCTTCGTCCATTGGCTCATTCTAAGGTTCGGCGCACTGATTGGCCAAGGTTATCTAAATCGCGTAACTCCTCTGAGACAACGCTAGCGGATAGAAACGTATTAAATGGAGGTTATTTGTCAGCCACGGGAGAATAATCCGTCTCCCAGTGTTTGTGGTTAACTCATTTTTAACCCCAAATCCCAGATTGAGCCTTATATTAAAGTCACGATTATTTAAAGTTTAATGATTTATTAAGCAGACTATCCACATATTTGAATCTGGTAGGAATTGACTTCAGATTCGTCTCATCTGATTTAACCCATTCCAGTTTATATGTGCATGTGATGTTTTTGTTTTCAGCTCGAGCGATGAGGATTAGTGACCGATCTTTAGGGTGTGTGTATACGTAGCACTTGAGAGTTGACTTGTAATTCGCTTCAGATCACGGCTGGGCGGTACAGCTCCACAAATCTCATCACGACTTGACGTTTCACATCATGATGATGATCGATACGTTTTAAACGTACATTTTATCGAGTGACGTTTTTTTCTATCGTTGCCGATAAAGCTGTACCGTTGATGAATGCCGATAGTGTTTGATCGCCCGGGCCTACTTGAGATAAGCATGATTTGGCTTATCCTGGAAATGTGAGCACATTCTGCGACTTTGACATCTCCGCCGAATCTCTGAAGAAGGCGGATTTAGGATGACGTCTTAAGATTCTTTGACTCGGGAGAAAAATAAATCTCAGACGCAGGAACACGTCTCTCCTTTAAACATGCCGCTGTCCTGTAGGAACTATAGAGATATTATGGAGATCTCTTCTCCTGAGGTTCTGCTTCCTGTAAGAGAACCGCACTTCGCTTAAGGAGTAGAGCCGCCGAGTGTAGATTTGCCACGCGCACGCTCATGGCCTCGTGCTGACTGCAAACGACGGTGACTATGTCTCTTCTCTCCCCCTCCCCCTTTCTCCTGGGAGGGCCGTGAAAAGATTTAAAGTTTGCGACAGATGTTGGATGGACTTGGATGTATTCCTGAAGGATGCCAAGGACATCAAGCCAAACGTTGCATTTTTAATCTGTTCTGACACACTCCGAGAGCGTGTGAGAGCCGGGTCTGTTTTCAAAACCCGAGGATTTATCCTCTACTTTGTTCAGACCCGTATTCCTTTAGGATGGATTTTTAATCGCTGCTTTTTTAGCAAGAAAAGGCGGAAATGCTATCTTATGGCTCAAAAGAACGGGATAATTTATGTATTTCGCGGAGCTGATCGTGTCTTGCTTGATGCTGAATGAAGAGCTAATGGTCTTCGAAAAATAATATGCAGTAATGAGTGCGTGCGTGTCCAATATTCGGTGCAATACAGACGCAATACTACCGATTTGGCGGATTCGTCATGAGTAGTGGCACATTTCCATCATGTCTCCAAGTGACAAGAACTCAGTCAGTGGCCATTAGTTCAATTCCCACAGCGCCCATCTGCGCTCCACATTCAGACACAACATGATGTCCAAAAATGGAAACGCTGCAGCTGAGCCTTTATACTGTATGTAAAACAGGCAACGTGATTACTTCAAATGAATCATTTTACTCGAACAGTTGCACATCAATGAGCCTGGGTGATGACAGCGCAGTTTTTCTGAATAGCCTGAGCTATCTGTGAATATTTATAGACCTTGTTTCCGAGCTTGTGGATTTATTTTATTTTTTGTAAAGTTTTGCTGCTGCTTCAAAACAAACGAACAAACAAAAAAACCTAGTTGCGTGTTGGTCGTGACCCGGAGGTCAGTTTGGTGCCGTGGTGTGAATGCAGAGCAACAACATCAGATCATTCAGTTTAATTCTTTTCACACATTTTGAAAAAGCCCTTAGAACTGACTATATTTAAAAGAAATCTGTAAATAAATAAATAAATAAATAAATAAATAATAAATAATCAGTTGCTGTAGGAGATGAGGGCTTTGTTGGGTGTTAATAGCGGTTTCTTCACTTCCCTGTGTGCAGCACTAAAGGATGAGGGGTTTTATTCCCCTGACAGAGATGAACCTTGCATCCTGACATGAGACGCGTTGTTGATGAAGTGTATACTGCAAAGTGTAAACATTTAATATTTCCCAGGGTGATACAAGCACCTTGGTCTAACATGCATTTCCCTGGCAAGACTTGATCTCATATGTGTTTATCTTCCATCCGTCCATCCATCTTCAATACCGCTTATCCTGCAGACTCACAGGGAACCTGGAGCCTATTCCAGGGAACATGGGGCACAAGCCGGGGTACACCCTGGACAGGGTGCCAATACATTGCAGGACACAATCACACACACACTCACACACCCATTCATACACTACGGACACTTTAGACACACCAATCAGACTACCATGCATGTGTTTGGACTGGGGGAGGAAACCGGAGCACCCGGAGGAAACCCCCGCAGCACGGGGAGAACATGCAGACTCCGCCCACACAGGGCGACGGTGGGAATCGAACCCCCGACCCTGGAGGTGTGATGGGAATATTGCCAAGAGCGCTATATGTTGTGATGCATATCAAGTATCTTAGTAATGTCTTAAAATATCATCATATGATATTTTTGTCATCTCACCCATCCCCAATTCTAAACTGATTATTTATTTCATTTTACACCTCTTGCTTTTATGCTAGATCGTATTAATACCGAAGGCAAAAGTATGTAAATGTAAATGACTCCCTTTTGTTTGTCCTTAAATGTGGTAGTCTAGACACTGAAAAACCCCTATACTAAATGCTCTACACACGAACAATCTGGCAACCTCGTGGCCAGTCGACCTCAAGCTTCGGGTTAATATCAAGTATACAGGTGTTCCTATTAAAGTGACCAGTGAGTGTACAGCATGGGACAGAACCGACAGCTGCAGCCTATAAATAACTCCAGTGCCCTCAGGTATATTATACGGTACTTAGATTAGAGAACACGTAAATAAAACGACAATAAGATGATTACTGCCCAATTATTCAAATGTTTGAAAATGTTGATGCATCTCTTCATTTGGAGTAAGTGTTGACCCATGTCCGGCAGGAGTTGTAATATAATAAGAGGTTACATTTATTTACTAGCCTGCTTTAAATATCACACAGTTCCTTCAAGGGATCCAGCACTGTGCGCGTTACCAAAAGACTGCTCTTTCTGGATATTTTTATTACCCGCATGACTAATTAGAGCTTCATTCCGAGTCAGCGTTAAGATTTAATGAGCTCCCATAATTTATTTACATTTACTCATGACCTTTTGGGTATACCTATTTTTAAGCTGGAGCTCACTTCCTTTCCAGCGGAGCCCTGGATTTTAATGGGTCATTTTTTAAAAAATTAAAAAAAAAAAAAAATTCATTTCCTCCACTAGTTTTAAGGTAGGCTATTTAATTAACAATAGCCGTGCTCTAAACAGCTGTTTCGACAAGTGACCTTCCCCTCCCCTTATCCACTATTTTGACCGATGTGAACTTAAAATAAAATAAAGCAGCGGTAACCCACAGCATAAATGAATAAGACCTGGTCAGCGTAAATAATTCACAGCCATAATTAATGGCCATGTCCAATTCAGACCATCTTGCGACCTACTGTACAATTTCAGCCAAGATAGGGGAAACGGGAAGGAAAAAATAAAAAAAAAACCATCAAAGGAGGTTTTCTATGCAAGATAGAGTTGCTGTTTCAACCTTGCTGTAATTTAGAGATTTAATTAACACCCAGCTTGGCTTTGATGATGTCAACTAAAGAACCAATAAAAGGTGTAATTTACAGTGTAACACTAATACCGTGCATACTCGGGGAGGCACAGCCTGACATGCTGTATTACACCTACCTTAATTATGCTCCCACTTCCAGACATCTGTTTTGTACTAATTCTATACTTAATCATTGCTCTCCATGCCCGTGTCTGAATTCGGTCCCTTTTTTCCTATATATATATATATATATAGTGCACCATTGTGGATGGGAGGCATTTTAAAATATTGCTCAAAATCTCATTGGGCCTAATCCTATTCTCTAGGTAGTTCTGTATATTATTACACATATCTCACTAGCAACATAATTGCCTTTTTTTTTTAATAATATCGAGACGCTGCCAGTCAGAACGATTTATGTATGATTTAAGTTTAATTACTATTATTGCCACGTATCTAACAAAATAACACATAATGGCCATTAAAGCTCAGTCTTTGAAGAACTTATGAACTGCTTGCACTCAGATCTTATTGAGTTAAAGTTATGAAACGTTATTAAAGGAAGGAGCTATTGGAGATTAAAAACGGATCGTTATATATATATATATATATATATATATAAGAAGAAGGGGAAGTAGTTTGTAGTCGTCACATATACATCGCAGCATGATGAAATTCTTTGTTCGCATAAGAAATTCTTTCTTCCTAGCAAGCTCAGGTCAGAGCGCAGGGTCAGTCATGATAGGAGCAGAGAGGGTTAAGGGCCTTGCTCAAGGGCCCGACAGCGGCAGCTTGGTAGTGCTAGTGCTTGAACCCTTAACCTTCTGATCAGCAACCCAGAGCTTTAAACACTGAGCCTAATATTATTTCCGCATAATATTTATCGTCTGTGAAATATATCCTCATTTTGGGTCCGGTGAACAGAATAATGGGATCGTTATCTCCGAAAACTATTAATGTGATGCTCACTAATTTGTCAATAAATAAGGTGAATAAGCGTTTCTGCATTCCGAGACCATCGCCTACTCCCAAATGAACTGCAGGGAGAGTGATGATGCTTTGTTGAAGGTTGAATAACCGACTATTGACCCATGCCAGTATATAAGACACGACTGCTATACTGTAAGTGTTTCGTGGTTTCGTTTTTTTTTTTCTTCTCCTTTATCGTACTAGCGTCAGTCGTGTGGGAATGTAGATCCTTTTCTATCATATTCAATTCTGCGATTATGAGCTTTTCTTCGAGACTACATGCCACCCGTATTTCACACTATAGACGTTCGGCTCATAAAACCGTTGTTTTGGTGCAGCATATCGATCCCCCGAGCTCAGTCCTTACTAAATCAATAGCGGCGTAATTGGAAGAGAACTGTCCTGTCTCTAATTACGAACTCGTGTGGCAAAATAAGTCCCGAGTTGTGGACATAAATCAAAGAAGAGTTAGAAGAGTTTTTGTCTTTGGCTTTCCTGCACTTACTAAATCACCAGCTAACTATTAGATTGATCATTTCATTACGGCGCTCAGATCTACACTAGTGTTTTATAGTTGAAACAGATTCTAAAGCAGCCCAGAGGCAAGGCCAGAGGATATTTTTGGTGTTTCCATTAGCATTCTAAAAGGATTGATGACAGAACACTCACTGTTGGTCTGTATTAAAGAGACTGCACTGACACTGTATCTCTCTCTCTCTCTCTCTCTCTCTCTCTCTCTCCTCTACAGTGGCCTTCACTTCTGCAAGCCGAGATGAGAAAGAGAAGGTCTCAAAGGTAAGGCTGGCTTGTTTACCTGCCAGTAGGACCTAAACAACTCATGATGCTTAGTTTTATTTTTAAACCTGGAGCTTGTTGTCTCCTAACGCGTTCGAAATGAAAGCAATGCGGCGTGTGCACTCGCCAGATCTCAGCCCAGTGGTACACCTCTGGGAGATTTTGGAGTGATGTGTTAGACAGTGCTGTCTACCAGCATCATTAAAATACCAGCGAAGAGACGGTCTTTTTTTTTTTGAGCAAGGGTGTTCATCGCTCCTGTACCGTTTCAGAGACTATAGGTTACACTATAGGTTGTATCGTGTTGTGTATATTGTAGGGGTGTTACCGTTTGAAATGTTTACAGGATGAGAAGCTAGTCTTAAAAACATCATGATTTCACAGTACCATAATATTAATCTTGTGGGGTTTTTAAAAAAAACAAACAAACAAACAAAAACATACCTGCGGTGCAAATTAAAGGAAATATTTATTATACTTTGCAAATCCTTGTGTGTGTGTATTATATATATATATATATATAACAGTTCCCATAATCGTTCTTTTTTTCTGTAGGATACAACGTCCGGACACATGTTCAATACGGTTGTCAGAGGATGTCTGTAGTAAATATGATCGATTTGCCTGGGATACGTGAACTCTCTATGGGAGTGTCTTCATGACGTATGTGTAGTCATCGTACTAAACGGTCCATACGTACGACGCGCGCCTCATTCCAATACCGAACGGTTGTTTTGACCTTTTGATGTGCATGGCTGCACAAATTGCGCTCGATCATTAATGGGTCAAGTGACCAGATATGTATGTAGAGTATAGTCAATAACGCTCGAAGGAGCTTCTCTGGTGAGTCCTTTTAAATGTCATCTATATTTTATTGATCTTTTCTTTAATCTCGGATCGATACGACGTTTTGGTTTCGGCAAGAATTGATAGAAAAAGGGCTTCCCGGAGGCAACGAGAGAAAGAAACATATTTATTAAGCATATAAATATATATATTTAAAAAAAAAAAAAATAGACATATGAAAATAAACATCCATGTTACATTTATAATTATTTACGCAGCTTATTTAAACGCGCTTCATCACTTTATTGTTCATTCACATTATATTTTCATCCTTTTCTAATTTCATTAGTCATTTTTTAAATTACAGAAGTAAAAAAAAAGTAGCATCTTATGTACCTCCAGCTATTGCTTTAATGGCGGCACAACACCAGATCTTGTATGGATTCCACAAGTTTGTACAAAACCTGATAATACATGTCATGGTGCATTCGAGTCACGTCGGAAAGATTGGATTTACGAGATGAACGCACATGAGCGCCAGCGACGAATCCGTAATTAAAAAGCGGGGAAACTCTGATCTTCTTTGAGCTCGGTTTCAGAATTGGTGGCGTGTCACTAAGCTGAATCGGTGGAGAAAACATCTGTAGTTGACAGTAAATGTATTGACCGTGAATGTTGACTCGTCTCAGATTTCTGAGGAACTCGACAGAGGAAGAGGGAACGAGAGATGATAATAAGTAAAACATCAACACTACTTATGGGTATTTCGCGGTGACACGTCTTTGTCAGGTTTATTGCCTGCACGAAATCCGATAGCATTCTCCAATCACGATATAATCGTTATCGATAACGTTTACAATGGCTTCATAAATCGATTAAATACAAAAGAAATGGCAAAACACACCCGATGCACGTGGTTCGTTCTTCATTTTCGACGAGTAGCGTTAAAAAAAAAAACCAGACCATCAGGTCACCAAAGTGACTTGAATGCACTTGACTTCGTGATTATGACTTCCCAACTCGTAAATATGAACTTCCCAGAATGACTTGAATGCAAAAAAACAACCCCCTGACCTTTTGTAGAAAAGGTGGTAACATGGTCAACATCACAAATTTGCTTGCAGTCAAATATTTAAACAGTCCAATAGTGCTGAATCCTGAAATACTGAATATTCAACAGCCTCCGTGTTAAATTCTTCAAGATTCTGAACCATTCTTTCCCCAGATATATCGGGTTCCGGTATTGGCTGTGTTTATAAGCGATATTAAACGGGCTCTGAGACTTGAAATGCTGAGAGCATCCTCCTCACTGCGATAAACTTTATCCTTCTTGCTTAAGTCAGCATTTTCTGCACGGCCGTAGGTTTCACTGCTCGTATCATTTTCGATCTAGCTCTTATCAGTTTAATACCGCGCGAAGCAGAAACGCCGCTTGATGATGTGAAGAAGAAAAAAAACGAGAGATGGGGCAACAAACTTGGAGACAGCAAAAAGGGCGAATTACGTTCACGTTGAGAACTTTGGCAGATTCACTCCCTTTCGGTCCAGCGGCTTCGTGACCCGAGCGTTGCTAACACTGCTAACGTTAAGGCAGTGTTTCAGCCGAAGCAGTTCCAACGTTAGGCTTTTATGAGCACTGTTTAATCTTGTCGGATCACGTGCACCTTGAGCAGAAGATTCATTTGTCACACAGAAGTCTATATTCTCCATGGCTGGGTGGACACAGGGTGGTTAAATAGGTCCTGATTGTTGCTGTGCTGTGCTAATGTGCAGGGCTAAAATAGTAGTCAGTCCCTGAAGGACAGCGAGGTAAAAGAAAGGAACAGACTGGAACATTTACATGCATTCTTTTGGCAGACTCTTTTAGCAGACATGACTCACAGGTGAGACAGGATGTAAGCTAAGCACAGAGCTGTTAAGAACGCACAGTGATGTAAGGCCTGTGCAGTAGCATCTAAAATGATAGCAACTGATTTGTTCTATATTGAAATTTCATCTGAATGCATATTTACAGCGTGCACATGCGTATGTACATATATCGTTTTTCCCGCTGCTATACTTTTTTTTTCTTTTCTTTGTCCTCTTCCGTCTGTAAGTTTCATTAGAAATGAGCATCATCCTGAGTGTCTTCTCCTACAAAGGTGTATGAACTTGGTTTGGACCTGTAAATCTAATCAGACCCTTCGGTCTCCTTGGTGATATGAACTAAGCTTTCATTTTATAAATGCTAAATATTAATAAAAATCAGGCACTAAATGAATGAATATGTCACCAATATATGTAACCTTTAGGGATTTCTTTTTTTTCTTCAGGTATGAGTGAGGATTGAGTACATCATATTTAATAAAAATGATGCCGTTAGTATAAGGAATAAGCTTTAAGCAGTTAGTTAACTTGAGTAAAAATATAGTATGAACAAATATCAATGTTCTATGGTCAGGTTTTGCATCGGTCAGACCCCCCCCCCCCCCCCATTCATCCGTTGGTCAGAAATACTACGTTGAGGTTCCTGAGCGGCGCAATAGAAAAGTGTTTGAACGAACAAAGACATAACTATGTGGCAGGGAGCCAGGAGAACGAAACTGACCAATCTGTTTGAGTGGGAGGGACGGCACTCTTTCTTGCCTGTCAGTCACAATAACACTAGCCAATAGCGTGCGCCTGTAATCTCATGCATGTGGAAGAGGGCAGATAGCACATTCACTGCCCTTTGATGTAGCATGAGCAGGATTTGTAAAAGATGCATTGGCTTCATGTGGCCCAGAGGAAGCACGTGTTGGCCTTCTCACGCCCTGGTCGATAGGTGACAGGTGATCCAAATTGGGGAGAAAAAAAAGGGGGGGAAGAAATACTAATGGTACAGTAAGTAAGCCTTTACTTTAGTCTTCATACATTGGATAAATGAACTTTTTTTTTATCAAAATGTCTTCCAAAATTTGTCCTTTGACTCATATTTATCCGCTCGCGTCTGTAAAAAAATGCTGCAACCCAATTCACGGGCAGGTTTGGTTCACTTCCTGTAGGTGGTTCACTTCCTGTAGGTGGTTCACTACCTGTAGGTGGTTCACTTCCTGTAGGTGGTTCACTTCCTGTAGGTGGTTCACTTCCTGTAGGTGGGTCGATTCCGAGTTGAATCGTCTTCTCACTGCAGGGGAACACTGCTAGAGTTCACTTGAAACCGAACTGAGCCCACATCGCTCAGGTGCTTAGCTGCTCGTTTTGGTCTATACCCAAGTGTGACTGCTGAGTTCTACCTAAAGAACCTCACTGAGGGGGAAATTCTCTATAAAAATAAATAAATAATCAAAAACCTGTAAGTAACCTAAACAAATCTAAACGCTCTTTGTGTTGGGTTGAAATTACTTGAACTGAACTCGATTTAGACTGGAACCCTGTCTGGGGTGTAACCCCGCCTTGTGCCCGATGCTCCCTGGGATAGGCTCCAGGTTCCCCGTGACCCTGAAAAGGATCAGCGGTATAGAAGACGTATGGATGGATGGATGGATGGAACACTATTTATTTTAATATGTTTTTTTTTTAAATCTTGCACTTTTACTGCGTTAAGTTCTGTCGTACTTTTCAGCTATCGGTTAAATTAAATCATTAAATTAATGAAATAATTCGTTTAAATTAATTCTTTAAGTTGTGTATGTACAGCAAAGAAAGTTATTGAAAATTGTGAATGTTTTGAAAATAAATAAATAAATAAAATTGTGACTCGTATCGTATCGTGAACCCGGTATCGTGATACATATGGTATTGATATACTGGTATATACTATCGTAGTGATACTTTAAGTGTCTGTGGTCATTTTATTTTTATACCCTTTTGTTGTCAGATGCTCACGCATGCAAAGAAACACAAGTGTTTGAGCAAGTGCTAGCGATTAGGAAGGCTAGTCACAAAGCAGTCAGTAAAAGAGTACATATATATCGAAGATGACTCTCTTACCTTCAGAATACCAACTAATGGGCATGACGCAAGGGAATAGTGATGCGAGTAGAATATGGTGTGAGATTTAAATCTGTAGATATGTTCACCTCTTTGTATTTCAAATGACAGAAAGCTCACACCCTTTCCTGGGCATGTCAGGCTGCGTAGCAGGATCGAGGATATGTTAAGACATGATGCTGTAAAATCAATACACTTCAGACACACACCGTCTGATTCCATGCAGGTCAGATAGGGTGACGCGGTGCTTGGTAATGGCATCTCCGTTCATCGCAATCAAGGAGCCAATTAAGCTGTACAACGACTGCCAGGAAAGGTTTTTCCTCTCCATGCCACGTTGATGTATGGCGCACTTGGCCCGCTTCTCACTTTGAAACTGCTTAGCGAGACTGTTTACTGCAAGCGTTGATCCTAAATCGTTGTTAATGACCATCGACTGAGTGATGTCAAAGGTAATCGAAGGAAAGAGTAGAATTACCTCAGGAGAACTAGCATTATCAGCAGCAGCCACTTATTTTACCGCACAGAAGTGCTCTCCATAGTTTGGACCTGGTATTACAGACACGAAGGGTGACATTTCAGGTTTAATATGGATTCCGATTCTTACTGGATCCACTTTTAAACTTGTTTTTGTTTCCGCAACACTCGAATTATATTCCACAAAGAACGGTCTCGCACAGAAAGACCGTCAATAAAAGATCGTGAAGTAGCATGTCCTCATGCAAAGGTCGTTTCACGCGACTTGACGTAACCCCCATTCATCGCCACTTTTAATCTAGTTGATAAGATGTACACAGATGCCTAATAATGATATTTTGCAGTGATTTCTGTAAATGAGCAAAAAACAAACAAAAGATTCCTTTGTAGCGTGAACACAAACAGCCTTCTCTAAAAATGCAGGGTCATAAATAATTAACATAAAATTGAACAGATCTCACTTTAAACAAAGCTATTTTTTTTTTGTTTGTTTTTTTTTTTGCCATAACCTGTGAATAAAGGGTTGCTGGCACTGTGTCACTTGCTAGCATGAGCGCAAGGTCGTAGCATCTGTTAGACGCCAAGAGAAATGCATTTTATCGTCTAGAAGTATAACATTTGGATGGTTTCGGTTTACTAGCCACCATTGGAGTATAGTAAATGTTATAAATTCTCTTTTGTACAGTCATATGCTATATGCTTCTCTCTCTCTCTCTCTCTCTCTCTCTCTCTCTCTCTCTCTCCATCTCCTGTTCTAAACATGATGTATGACAGGATTCTTCTGGTTGGAGACTTTTCAGGCTGGTGTCGTAAAAGATGGTGGATTAAAGATTTAAAACGGGGCAGGAGGCCAATTTTCAAAAGTGTTCCACTTTAGTTGATTTTGCCCTCACCCCTCAACACCTACATCATGAATGATATACCACAGCACATATTTCATCTCCAGCTATTCAATCTTTCATGACCTCTACCGCTAGTCCTCCTCTCACTGACTCGCTGCATTGGCGCCGCAGCGTGTGGGCAGCCGAGAACCCAGAATATCTCCTGAAATGGCTCCAGGAAGCGAGATCTAACGTGACTCGACGGGTCACTGGAGCGCCAGTGCTGTAGGTGTAACCGGATCATTTCACATGAGATGCAATGAAATGCAGTGACACAAACGACCTTGTCTTGCATCAAGAAAGCTGGGAGAATAAAGAGCAATAAAAACACATATGATGGGAGTGGGAGAGGGATATGATGCACGTGTCAATTAAGCCCGGATGTGAGAGGCCTTTTTGAATCCTCATTTTCACTTCAAATGCTTCAGGTTATCTTATGTCACATCAGCAGCTTGGCTCAAGGGTAGTGCGAGGTTACTAGCAAAATGTCACCTGCTATTGCCTGGAATTGTCTCTTTGTGTTTGATCAACAGACAACCAGAACTCTCTGCATGTGCTACGCCCATTTTGACTGTAGTATTCCAAAGAAAATTGGTGGAATTCGGGTTCAGTGGCTGTGGGGGAATCCAGTTCCTGATGGGCCTCAGTTGCTGATAATGCTATGAAAATGTGATAATATATCACACCAGCTCTCATTTTTCAATTAGTGTAAATGTACAATAAGGAAAGGTTACACGCTTTTGATCTCTCTGTTGATATTGTTACACCAATAACGCTAGCTCGGCGATTAAGATTCCGTCCTGGTGATCGGAAGATTGTGGCGTTCAAATCCCAGGAATGTCCGAGAGCTAACGTTTGGATCATTAGTAAGGCCATTAACTCATGCTTAGACTGGGTTCTGCCTTACTTGTCAGTCACTTTGGATGAAACCATCCACCAAAATAATGACCGTAAGAAGACACCACACATGCCCATCTATATCTCCAATCTTCTCTGGACTTTGTAGACTCCTGTTTAGATTTAACATGCTTGTTATTGAGTACGTCCACAGGTCTGTAGGGCTGGTTAATTCTGCCATTCACTTCGGCTATAAGAGGAACAACTTGAGCAGAGTCTGCGTAGGATACCGGCTTCAGTAGACTTTGCTCCAACATGAACGTGATGACATGAAATGAAACGAGCGGTTTCACAACATTCCAAAAATATTTGAATGAAATTTTAAGTGCCAAGATGTGTGCTTGTTTCTAGAGATACAGTAGAGATACACTAATATTGGCACCCTTAGTAAATATGAGCATAGAAGGCTGTAAAAATTGTCTTTATTGTTTAATCTTTGGACATTTTGTTCACAAACATACTCTGCCCTCACGGATATCAAACAATCGCCAACACAACACAGGTTTATAAAAAAAAAAAAATGTCTTCGTTAAATATAGGTGCGCATCAATTTCTGACACCCCATGAATTCATATGAAAAAAAAAATATTTTAAGTATATTCCCATTTTTGTTTTTTTAGTACACCTGGGTGACTAGGAGCAGGAAATTGTTCAACCATGACTTCCTGACGTATAAATATGAGGTAACACATAGGATAAATTCCCTTAGTCGTTCATAATGATGGGTAAGAGCGAGGAATGTAGCTGTGATGTGCGGCAAAAGGTTGTTGAGCTTCACACAATGGGGCGTGGCTATAAGAAAATAGCACACGCATTGAAAATGTCCATTTCCACCAGCAGGGCAATAATTTAGAAGTTCCAGTCAACTGGAAATGTTCTGAATCGATCTGGAATTGGACGTGTGTCTGTATCGTCTCAACACACTGTGAAGAGGACGGTCCGAGTGTACAAAACATCTCTAAGGATCACAGCTGGAGAACTGCAGAAGTTAGTCGTGTCTTGGGGTCAGAAAGTGTCCAAAACTACAATCTGAAGTCACCGACATCACCACAAGTTGTTTGGAAGGGTTTCAAGAAAAAAGCCTCTACTCTCATCCAAAAACAAACTCGAGCGTCTTCAGTGTGTCAGACACGACTGGACCTTCAGATGGGATCGGGTTCTATGGTCAGATGAAACACACAGAGAGGTAGTCATATGGAAAAATACCTCATGCCCACGGGTGGTGGCCAAACGGTTAAATATCGTGGGGGATAAACCTATGTTGTGTTTGATATTCATTTTTGATATCCTCATTTATCTTTTAGTGAGGTTGTGTGTAAATGTTTATGTAAGCCAAACCTAACTTAAAATCTCTGCCGGATTTACAAAAGTTTCAGAAGCACACTAATGTTCTGATTCTTTGTATGTGCGTGCGTATGTCGGTCCGCAGTAATGTGCGAAGCAGGCTCCTGACACGACTCATTTGCATGTAGCGAAACCCACAGTACTGCATAAAAGTTAAAGTGCGCAAGACCGCTTGAGGCACACATTGAATGATGAGGGTAAAGCCTGAAAAACAGAAGTGAAAATGATTTTTGACTGACTGCTCTGCCAATAAAAATAAGTACTATTAATAATAACCGTGCACTAAATCCTTCGTAGGCTGTGGCGTTTGTTTATTTTGTTTACATTGTGCAGACAGACCGGTCTCGCCTCCATTTATACTGCACCGTTTGTTTTGTCGTAATTGAATTATTATCTTTATTTGTCTTAATTTATGGGTCTGTGTTGGCTCACTTTCTGTATTTTTCATGTTCTTGAGTTGAAGCCAATAATATAAAACGGCTAGTTTTCACAAAAACGTTCTCCGTGGTTCTCGGTCCCTGACCCAGTCAATTAGATTGAGGACGTGGTTTTGATAGAGACTCTGAAGCATTTCTATAAGTCACTCGGTAGAAGGATGTCTGCACAATGCCATAAATGTAATAACAAAACTCGACAGTGTTCAAATGAAAGTATTTAAAGTCGTTCAAGCACGATTTACATTAGTTAGACTTCTTATGTCTATATTTAAACATGAATGGGGTTTTTTTTTTTTCTTCCAAATTTAGGTGAATTTTCATGAATACTAAATTTCTTGTAAACGATTTGCCCAAAAATGCCGTTCTTATTCAGCTTGATAAATGAGGCCCGATTGGTGTATGCGTATGCATGGTGCCCTGTGATGGCCTGGAATTCCATCCGTGGTGTATACCTTCCTCACACCCACTGTTCCCGGGATTGGCTCTGGCTTCCGACCAGGTTAAAGAGGTTATTGAATAAGAACGAATGAGATGAATGATTCTTGTTTCAAAATCCATTGAATGCATAGGAGTATCAAGAATTTTTTCATCAGTTCATTACAACTTAATTGTTGTCGATAACCTTATTTATGTCTTTTTATTTTTGTTTGTTTGTTTGTTTGTTTAGACCAACATTTTCATGTAATCAGTAGTTCTGTGATGGATAAGCATGCTATTCAAAGTGTATTCCTGCCTTGCACCCAGTGTTCCTGGGATAGGCTCTGGATACACTGCATCCCTGACCAGGATGAAGCATCTACACATAGATGATAATGCGCATGATGGACTGGTACTGTTGTGGTAGTACTTTCCTCTTTGATCTTTGATAACAATAGGCTTACTGGCTATTCCTATTTAGGATTAAATACATCAGACAGGCTGAAAATGAGATCAGGTAATGAAACCCTTGCATTTCGAGAGGAG
Source organism: Ameiurus melas (assembly GCA_012411365.1). NCBI lineage: Eukaryota > Metazoa > Chordata > Actinopteri > Siluriformes > Ictaluridae > Ameiurus > Ameiurus melas. The sequence continues at coordinate 32,919,149 of CM022759.1, read as the reverse complement.
ATTATTAAATTGCACTATAAAATAAAGTATACAATTGCCACAATGATGGCGCTGTACATCTTGCTTCCGGTATCAGATTTTTTTTGTGTGTGTGTCCATGGAAACCAATCAAGTTCCTTCTCAGTGGCCTTTTTTTTTAAAACACTTACAGCCCTGTGGCCTTGCAGACAAGATGTGATTATGTTGCATGCTTCAGTCTACATCGCAGAACACACGTCTGAAGTCTATGAGACTGGAAGCCACAGGGCTGGAGTCCAGAGATTTAGACTGGGCAACAGTTTCTGATGTTGTTACTATTGATCTAGGCTTCCCAAAAGCACTCGAAACAAGAAAGAAAATGTAGCCATATGTTCAGTCGTTAATTCATCTTCAGTGACTGCTTTATCAGGTCACCCTGGTCAGGGTCACGGTGAATCCAGAGCCTATCCCAGGAACATTGGGCATGAGGTGGGAATACACCACGGATGGGAAGCCAGCACATCAAAATGAGATCAAACTAAAGCGGTGGGTTTTGCAATGAGACACTCAATTTGCCCATTAATAAAACCTCCTAATGTACTAGTATCGAAATTATACCTACTTTTAAATACCTCAGCTTTTTACCTGATAGTAGTTTAACCTTTAATACCCGTATTAACATAATCACTTATTATTTCATAATCAGAAGCTGAAAATTAGTCAGGGTCACTATCCAGAAATTGTAAATTTACAACTCACTTTTTCTTATCCTGTGTGTGTGCTGCTCAGTATGTTGTTTGAATTTTGTGTCTTACCAGTGTGCATATTTTATTGTGTGTGGCCAATTTGGCCGGGAGTTTTTCGCAATATAGATCTTTGCTAATCTCTTAGAGACTTCCTGGTTAAATAAAAGTTAAGTAGAATTAACTTTCATTTCTTAAAAAGAAAGCAAGATAAAAACCCATTCATACCTAAGGGCAATTTTTCATACAGTAGCCACCTATCGGGATTAGACTACTTTTTTCCCCGTGTCATTCCGCTCTATTAAACATAACTTCATTTATGGACTTTAACGTGTGGAATTCTTTATACGTGTGGATTTCTTGGGTTAATACCAAAGTCTGGTGAAAATTTCATGTCAATAGCCTTATTGGAAATATATTTACTGAAAAAAATGTTGACGCGTTCAATACTTATTTCCTCGCACTGTATTACTTCTCCATTACTGCCGTTCGAATTGACGTTTACTGAGGCTGATCGACAATCAACTGCCTCCCTAAGTTCATCAAAGTACATTGATTCTCCAAGCCAAAATGCATTTGGATGATGAGCTAGTGGAATGTACATCTTTTCTACTGGTCGATCAAGTTCCCATCCACATTATTACAGAAATCAATTTTCTTTTTTTCTGTTCTAAAAGTGGTTTGTCCCAGTAGATTGTTTTCACTGCTTGGTAATGGTCCAAGTTTCTTAGGAGCATTTTCTATAAGCGACCTATTTCTTCTGTCCATACTTTGGACAAACTTGAGGAAATCAAGTAAATATTAGTATATTGATCATCAACCTAATTCCCATCAGTCTGGAAGGACTGAATTCATCAAGGCCATTCTTCCACCAGCTGGGTGATTGTGGGCAGTGATTTTTATTGCTCCAAATTGATATCCAGCATCCCAATATCCCATAATACTGATTGGTTTTCTATTTGATTGAGGCACAGTGCATCCACACCTGCTCATCTGGCTGCTTGGTCTTAATTCATATCCAGCTGATAATGTCTACAGCATATTGGATCATGGTGGAAAATCTGATTCCAGCGAATTCTGGAGCAGGACAATCAGCTCTATCAACTCGTATTCTAATCACACATGCGTGGGCAACACTTTCTAAACAGATCATCATTATGAACTTTTCCAATGCTATCTGCTAATTTAGGGCATTCACGAATAGGCAAAGAATACCTCATATTCTTCCAGTCATCATACTCACTCCATCATCATGAGTATACTGATTGGATTTAGGTGGTTGGAAGATGATGATGATGACGATGATGAAGATGATGTAGGTAATATGTGAAGAATGAATACGGCGTAAGCATTACTTGGTTTGGAAATGCTAGAAAAACTATAAACAGTGAGTTGGTGTAATTCTTTTCCCTGGGGGGAAAAAAAAGAAAATGCATTTTATATGTTTCTAATTACATTTAATGCAGAACTTTCACAAACTAAGTTTCTGTCACCATGAACATTGAACCAGCTGTAAACAGTCATTCCCTCAGCAAATGTTACCTCATTATCTTCTTTCCGTATGTTTGTATGTATGTTATCTCTAGGCTACATTAAATTATGTGGGATTCCCACCACTTAAAGACCTGTGAGTTAGTTGTTACTATAGAAACCATAAGTAAATAAAATTTTGGGACATGTGCACTATATGTACACTATATGGCCAAAAGTTTGTGGACACCAGACCATCGCACTCATACAGGGTTCTTCCCCAAATGTTTGAAGGACACGATTGTCTATATTGTCTTTGAATGTTTTAGCATTACAGTTTCTTTTCACTGGAAAGAAGAGGCCCAAAGCTGTTCCGGCATGAGAATGCCCGTGTGCTCAAAACAAGGTCCATGAAGAATTGGTTTGCCAAGAATTCGAGTGGTTTGCACTCAATTCCAATGAACACCTTTGGGATGAGTTGGAATGCTGACGGTACTCCAGGCCTCCTCACCCGACATTAGTACCCAATCTCACAATTACTCTTCTAACTGAATAGACAAATCCCCAAAGCCACATTCCAAAATCTAGTGGAAAACCTTCCCAGAAGAGTGGGAATAAATACTTGTTGTCCAAATACTTTTGGCCATACTACAGTGTATTACAGAATTTTAAGCAACACCATCTTAACAGTCAGAATAGAGAATTTAACTTCTTGTACCTGATCTGTGTCAAGACAAGTCTTGGGTTTTTATTGTCATGCCTCTCTATAGCTTTCATAAAGTGGAATGAAATGCCGTTTCTCCAGGACGATAGTGCAGCTGGGAACTGTACACAAAACTACATAAAGTGCAAATACACAACAGTGTGAGAAAAGTGCAGGACAATGAATACACAGAACAATAAATACACAGAACATCAGAACAGTGTTGTTTCTTATTTGTTTGAAGTAGAGCTGCAACAACTATTCGATAATAATCGATTATGAAAATCATTGGCAACGAATCTCATTATGGATCAGTCGGTCTGCGCGCGGTACCTTTTACTCCTTACTTTACTTCTGTTCCGAAAACATGCTTCGGAGAGTAAATACTAAAGTCGTGTCCCAAATGACGTACTGTACACTTACACTATGCACTGAGTACTCTACTGTCTAGTGTATGAATTTTAGAAACGTAATGCCGTCTCAGAAGGAGCACTAGTGTTGTTTTTTTACTCACCAGAAGTGTTAGCCGCTTCCTAGTCGACGGCGCATGACGTCAAACGCACGTTATGTGACGCCACTAGCTTTAGAAGATACCCAGAGTCACCGACACTGACTTTCTTCAGTTTATTGTTTGTCAGCGTTACCTTTTATAAAAAGTTATGCATAAATACTATTATATAATATAAACTTATAGATTAGTTTATATATATATATATATATATATATATATATATATATATATATATATATATATATATATATATAATAATTGGCCAACTAATCGATTAGGAAAGTAATCATTAGTTGCAGACCTAATTTGAAGACTACTTAATTAAGGCTTAATTAGAAGACTGTGCTCATGAAGTAAAACCAATATAAACTGTATTTTTTATGTAAAATACATAAATATAACACTAAGTAAACATGTTTATGGCCAGGTGGAAGAGCAGATAGAGAATAGCATATTTTTCTTACACCTTGTTGTTTCTCCACATCAGGACACACGGTCTCTTGACTGTACTGTATCCTTATGACATGACATTTTCTGATTCATGCTGTTTCTTCTCTGCTCCACTGGCTACTGAAATGAGAGAGAGAGATAGAGAGAGAGAGCCCTGCATTCTTTGGCTTTGGTTATAGATCATCTCCGTACATCCCAGCTCTCCTGGATGCCTAAGATGTCTCGTCTCATCATTCTGTTTTAACCAGATAACCAGAAACCCTTTAATATAGTATAGTGTCCATACATTGCATGGTAGTGTGATACGAACCAGACCAGACCTGGCCTTGGGTTCATTTTATTCCCATCTTGACTGCTGTTTTGTTCCTTGTTGTGTTTTTCCTCACCAGTGTCGGTTCTGATTTGTTCAGTAGGGATCCTTATCTGTGTACATCTGGGTTTTTGGATTTCTGCCTTGTGAAAATGTCTATTGTTAAAAGGGCTACTCAAATTTATATATAAAAAAAATTATATATATATATATATATATATATAATATTTATTTATTTATTTATTTTTCATTCACCCGCATGCTGGCGTTGCCTTGTACGTGGGTGAAGGTGAGGGAAGGAAACCCATGGGTTTCACTTAAGCTCCGGAGTCTAATTACGTCAATGTCTGTTACTCTCCTCTGGCAATGAATCAAATTAGGGATGATGTGGTCTCCTCTGGCCATGAATAAATTTGCCTCGTATTCCTTTAGATCACAAATATGACATTGCTAAATGAATACTAGTTGTGGGCCACAGAAGATGAATCAAGGCCACTTTTTTCATGTCTTTTAGACAAATTCACTGCTGATTCCTCACCTTATAAAGGCACGAAAAAGGAACTGGTGATGTTAGGAGCCGCTGGTGAGGTCATTTAGTTTCCATGACAACTGAACTCCCTCAACTTGTTTACCTGATGGATGGTAAAATTATAAGTTTTCAATCAATTTGAAATATTTGTAAAAAAAAAAAAATAATAATAAATTATATATATATATATATATATATATATATATATATATATATATATATATATATATATATATATATATATATATACGGTCCATATAATAATGGCTTGGTTAATACTTAAATGAACTGAATGCATAATACAGTAGCCATATGACTGCTAAGGAACCACTTCTATTCAATTTGATTTGAATAGCATTTTTACTAAAAAATCTTTAAAGAATTAAAAGTTTAAATTAATTTAAATTAATTAAATTATTATTATTATTTTTTTTTTACTTTAAAGAATCCTAATAAGAGGTTGGGGGGTGGGGGGGTGGGTAAGGTGTCAGTGGCAAAGACAAACTCCCTGAGATGAGAAATCAGACATTAAAGGAAACCCACCCTCTTGGATGATACCAGATAGTTTTATATATATATATATATATATATATATATATATATATATATATATATATATATGCACACTCAGAGGTGTAGGAGCGTCTGAATGGATGCTCCATATGAACAGAGAACGGTGGAAATGTGGAGCACTTCTGTAAAAATAAATAAATAAATAAATAAATACAAGACTTCCTGAGATCACGAGTGCTGAAAAGGCATGAGTAACTACCTATCGCTTTCATCTCAAGGCTGCGATAATGTTTTGCATTCTAACAACTTTGATTCATGACCACACCTTCATGATTCAGCTTTTCCTTTTTTTTTTTTTAAACTCCAGAGCTGTAATAATGCACCAGGGTCGACCCTGCTTGTGGATAAATAACTTGATGGAACAGTGCTCAGAGTTCAGAAATTGCTAGCAGAGCGGTAGTCATACATCACCAGCTCCCTTGTGGGCGTTTCTCATTAACTACTAAAAGAGTGAAATGCTAGAACGGAGAGTGCCGTAAACCTCTGGGAGTCTCTCAGATCTCTACCCTGTTGCCTGACATGTCAAAGTTCAGAGGCTCTGGAAGACAAGGCACCTTGTGAATTTCTGGCCCGAACAGAAGTGAGACATAGCTGCACATTCTGTACTAGAATAAAGGGCTTAATGTCCTCAATGAGGCAGCACTCGACTACGGCAGCCCCTACCGCGGCCTTTAAAACCACACAATTAGAGGAGCTAATGACGGCGTGTCTCTCAGCTTATTAAGCCAAACAGTCTTAATTCACTCTGCTTTCGTTGGTCTTTAAAAATTTAATTGAATTACAAAACATATGCACAGAGACAATGCTTTCATATCTGAGATCCTTAATTAGGTCTGGAAATTGCCACAAACAAGCAATATGCGCAGGCTTCTTATTCTTATCGTCTTTCTCTCACTAGCTTTCTCAATTACGCATCGTGTTGTCTGGCGACTTTTAATCACTGTTTCTTGGATGTATGGGATTTGCTTCTCCTAAGGAATGATGTGCAGTGCTTCTCTAATTAGGATGTGTTGTTTACTTCCTGCTTCTTTTGGTACACTGCTAAGTCAATAATGCCTCGTCGGCCTTTCCTCTCATTTTGTTTTCTCAGGTCCAAGACCCATTTCCAGACAGACTTCCCCATGAACGCCAACTCTGTGAGTGTTAAGAGAGCGTCTGTGGATTTTGGGATACTTTTCATGAAGTCAAATATTTTCTTTTGGTTAACAAGGCGCACGTTTTTGCGTATTTTTCATTTCTGTTTTATGATTTATATAAAATAAACCCATGTCAATCTTTATATGGATAAAAATCTCTTTAACATATGAGATGACATGAGATTCTTCCTTCTCACTGTACTTCTTTTTATCCATTCCTTCTCATTATTTTGTTGCTCAAGAGCTATAAAGAATATATATATATATATGTGATATTTAAATTTTGTAGACCAAGTATTTTTCCGATAAGCATATAATACAATAATACACTCACATAGACCTTTATTATCAGAATCAGAATGAGCTTTATTGCCAGTATGTTTATACTCACAAGGAATTTGTCTTGGTGACAGGAACTTCCAGTGCACAAAAAAATGGAACATTACACTATATATATATATATATATATATATATAGCAATGAAATATAATACAGTATAATACAATACTAAAGACATTGCAAAAATAGACAGGATTATGTATGTATAGATCTGCTCTATACAGATGTACAGTTATGTGCGAATGGAAGTATAGAGTGTGTATATAGTATATAATGTATCTTTTGTACAGGTTGTGGAATGAGTGTACAGAGGTATATAATATAATCATTATTTAAAACGATAAAAGTATTGTTGCATTAAATACAATCAGTTTTAATTGTTCAGGTGGGAGATTGCCTGAGGGGGAAAAAGCTGTTCTTGCGTCTCTGTGTTCTGCTGCTCAGTGCTCTGTAGCGCCGACCAGAGGGCAATAGTTCAATGAGAATGTGGGCTGGGTGTGAGGGGTCCATAGTGATGTGCTTAGCCTTTTTTCTCTCACTCTTCAGTCATTTTCTCAGCAGTCCTGACTGTCCGTTGTAGTTTCCTTCAGTCAGCTTTGCAGGAAGAGCGTCCCACTTCAGGTCCTGAGACATGGTCTTGCCTGGAACCTGAATGACTCCACTGCTGCCACAGTGCTGTTCATGATGGTGATGGGGGCTACAGGGGGTACCTTCTGAAGTCTTAGCAGTGCAGTCATTTCTATACCGGTAGAAGAGCAGAGGAGACAGAACGCATCCGTGAAGAGCACCAGTGCTGACAGTGAGGGTCCTGGATGTGAGCTTCTTCAGTCTCACTCGTTGTTGTCTGTCTATCAGGAAGCTGGTGATCCACTGACAGAGAGGGGTGGGCACGGAGAGTTGGGTCAGTTTGTTTGAGAGCAACTCGGGCATGATGGTGTTGAAAGCCGAACTGAAGTCCACGATTAGGATCCTCGCATATGTCCCTGGTCTGTCGAGGTGTTGCAGGATATCATGCAGTCCCATGTTGACTGCATCGTCTACAGATATGTTTGCTCTGTAAGCAGACTGAAGCTGGTCCAGCAGGAGTCCAGTGATGTCCTTCAGGTGGGCCAATACCAGTCACTCAAATGACTTCATGACCACAGACGTGAGGGTGGCAGGTCTGTAGTCACTCAGATTTTTTTTTTTTGCAGACCAGAATGATAGTGGAGCATTTGAAGCAGTTGGACTCTTCACTCTGTTCCAGTGATCTGTTGAAGATCTGTGTGAAGATGGGGGCCAGCTGGTCAGCACAGGTTTTCAGACCAGCAGGTGAAACACCATCTGGGCCTGAAGCTTTCCCACCTGAAGTCTTTCCCACCTCTTCCTCAAAGAACAGAGGTGCAGGTTGAACAGCAGGAGGGGGGAGGAGCGGGGCTGCAGGAGGTGTTGATGGTTGCGTGAAGTGCAGATCAGGGGGGATGGGTGTGATGGTGTCTTGTACTTGATGTTTCTCATGCCTTTCCTCACCAACTCGGGGTCGTTGGGCAAAATCTGGTTTCCCAGCTTTTCTGAGGAGATCCTTTTAGCCACTCCTATCTCCTTTATTAGTGTGTTCTTGTCCTTGTTGTACAAGACTTCATCCCCACATCTCTAAGCATCCTATTTGGCACGATGAAACTTTCTGAGTTTAGCTGTAAACCATGGTTTACCGTTATTGTATGATAAGAATGTCTTCGTATCCTCACAGAAACCGATATACGATGTTACCGTATCCGTGAGCTCGTCCAGGTCTGTGGCTGCAGCTTCAAAAACATTACAGAAATGTCGCCTTGAGGGCCCGAATACTTCGGTACCTTTTTCCAGACGGCTCGAGGTTGAAGAGTTTGTGTGTGGGGTCATCCACAATGCTGGTTCTCCAATAATATAGTTCTCAAAATAATATAGACCCAAGACACCAAAAGCTGTTGTGTTCAGAAGGTCCCTTATTTTCTAAACCAAGACAGTGTCCCTTTTTCAAATGACATTTCACGGTTTCACGTTTCATGACCTTTAATAGTACCAAGAAATCTCTACATAGAAAAAAAAAAGGGTTTTGAAAAGCCATTTCCATGAAGACAGAACAGTGACACTGTCTACTCCGTGAACTCAAATACAAAGTGTGATAAAAAGAAATCCTGCTTTTTTTATTTTCCATTTTTTCCATGAGAAACATGACAAGTGAATAAACAGAAAGTACCCCAAGCAAGATCTGCACGATGCCATTCATTCTTTATCTAGATGTATGTAACAGCGGTAAAGCTTACTGATATGATTTTTTTTCTTCTCAGCACCTCATAGTTCTTAACTGCAAGTACACAGTGATGGAGCAGGTTCTGTCTGCCTGAGCATTGAAAATCCCCCCCTCTAATTTCGTCGTATTGATTTGAATGATCTAGCGTGATGTCTAAGTGGACGAAGCAGCTCACACGGGCTTCATTTTTTTTTACTGTTTTCTTTCCCAACAGCAACATGAAGCCTGTATATACAGGACAGTGTAATTAGGAGAGAAAAGAAAGAGTAGGTGGGAAGGCACAGGAAGAGGGAAATGAGAGAGATTAGAGAAGATAAACGGTTTGCCATAGAATCAATGACGTTTTTAATTATGCATGGACATGAAATTGAATTTTGTAAATGAGGAGAGCCTGTTTGTCTCATTTCTCCGCCGCTTTATTAAAAGTGACGGCTGAGCTTGGAAACTTCTCGCACAGAGAAACTGATCAAGGACAGCAAGTCGTCTTTATCATTAGGCAGACTCTGTGTCAAGAAGTGTAATGACTACCATTTATGAAGCATGCCAAGATGATTCTGCACGCAGTTATTCAGAGTGCAGAGTGTTCCAGCTGGAAAGATGAAAAAAGGTTCTATAATATATATATATATATATATATATGGAAGGAATCACATTTCTGTGTAATTATTCATAGGTTTGTGGTTATTATGATCATATCATACAGTCTGGGGAAGCATTATGATGGTCGTGATCATAATGTCGACATTTTCTACTATATATAGTTGTGGAAGCTACCGGCGGCCCTTATCTGAGGTGGATTTCTCTCTTTCGTGTAACTCAATCACACGAACATTTCTAGCATTCCGAAAAAGAGAGAAAATTGCATTTAGAGATTCCATTTCAAATACGGCGCAGGTTCATAGCAGACAGCCCATATCTGACTACAAACTTGATTGATTACGATTATGTCCATGTCTCTTCGGCACAGCTATTCAGCAACTTGATTACTGTGTGAGGGCTGTGAGTGGTAGTTTTGTGGATGGAAACACCTTGTTGATGAGAAGGAATATAGCCGGAATGGTTTGAGCCGGCAGAAAGCCTAAAATAGCTCAGATAACCACTCTGTACAATTGTAGTGAGCAGAAAAGCATCTCGGAATGCACAACATGTCAGACCTTAAGGCGGATGAGCAACAACAGCAGAAGACCACGTTGGGTTCCAATTCTGGCAGCCAAGAATACAAAGCTGAGGCTGCAGTGTGGACGGGCTCACCAAAACTGGACAGTTGGACACGTAAATACGTAGAAAAACATAGGCTTGTCTGATGAATTTCGATATCTGCTGAGGCACACAGATGGTACGGTCAGAATTTGGCACCAACACCATGAATCCATGGAGCCATGATCCTGCATTGTATTACCCGGTCCAGGCTGGTGGAGGTGATGTGATGTTGTGCGGAATGTTTTCGTAGCACACTTTGGGCCTGGTAATACCACTCAATCATGGCTTCAATGCCACAGTCTTTTTGCTGACCTTTTGACCATGTGCATCCTTTCATGGCCAAAAGTGTCCCATCTTCTAATGGCTACTTCCAGCATGATAATGCCCCATGTCAGAAAGCAAAGTCTCAGACATGTTCTATGAACATGAGAATGAGTTCAGTGTTCTTCAGGGGCCTTCCCAGTCACTGCACCTGGGAAATCTGCAGAAATTGCATGATGCAATCATGTCAACCTGGACCAAATCGTCAAAGTAATGTTTCCAACATTTTGTGTCCATACCATGAAGAATTGCGGATGTTTTGAGAGCAAAGAGAGGCCCTACTCAGCCTTACTCTAGTGTTCCCAGTAAAGTGCTTAGTGAGTGTATCTGAATTCTCTGCTTTGTATATAATTTCTCAAACTATTGTTTGAGTGTGTGAGGTGAACGTACTAAGCGCTAAGCCACCGTGCGCCCCATTGCATTTCAATGTTAATCAAATCCCTACACTGGTAAGCTAAAATGACGTAAATTACTTTGAAATGACAACATTTGTGATCCTGATTCATTTAAGCAGATATACACGTTCTGGAATATCACCCCTCGGGAATAACGATAGTTAGAAGGCTCCTGTGAATGCATTGATGTCCAGCTAGATCAGAATTATAACGGCCAGTTGACAACCGTACATTTGTGCAGCCCTAAAAAGGATTCACGCGTTTCTTCTTCGTGTCTTCGGTCCATAATGTGTGCGTTCACTGTGAGCAGTGTCTGCGATAGGAATCGCGTCAGCGCAGGACAACACGGGCCTCCAGCAATCTCTCTTAAAACTAGATGTGTGTGGGAATGCCAAGCTGCAAAATTGCAAAAATTTCACCGAATGTCTTTGAATGTCATGTCACGCCGACATTAGATTAAAACCCTGCTTCAGTTTCCATTTAAAACTCCATTTAGGTGGAGTAGCTGCTAGCAAGATGTATTTTATCAAGCGAAATTGGAAAACTGTTTGAGAAGCCTATCATTTCTTTACTTTCGTCTTCAGTGCTCACATATTCAACATAGAAGTTAAGCCATGAAAAGAGAACATTACGGGCACTTCATTAAAAAGCGAAATGATGTGATCAGAAGGACTTTAGCTGCCTGAAGAAGGTATTTCTTGGTAGCATTTGCTTGTTGAAACGGCACACAGTCATGAATATTTCTAGATTGGATTATATCAGACTATTTTAGCATGGTTTTAGCTGTCTGCTCTGCTGCATCTTTGGCCCATGTCCGAAACAGAAAAAGAAAGTCAGAACACGGTACCCCAGTCTTATTCACACTCTCTGCTCTTTAAGTTCTGCATTAGTTCCAGTCTGGCTTATCTCAATGATCTCCTGAAGTAATCTAACGCATTCTGACCTCCTCAACAACTGCTTTGAAATCCAGATTAAATTTTTTTTAATTTGGTATATTGTTAGTTCAACTCACTAGTGATTGTAAATCACTGTGGCCCGGGTTCGATCAGGTCCGGAGGTTTGCACGAGCAAGTGCACTCTCAGTGTTTGGCCCAAGTCTGGAAAATGGGGAGGGCTGCGTTAGGAAGGGAATCCGTCATCGAACTTGTGCCAGAATCAAAATACGGGGCCAGGTGATCCGCTGTGGCGACCCCGAACAGGAGCAGCCGAAAGTGGAAAAAATAAATGCACGCACATACAACAGAGCCTTGGAGCCATTTGTCAAATATAAATAAATAAAAACACCTTGTTTTAGGATTCTACACAATACCTGTAAAGGTTCCCTCAGATAGACAAACTGAAGAGGGTGCTAATATATACTTCCAATAGTTCAATATTTGTTCTGATAAAAAGTTATTTTGAACAAAAAGACATTCAAAATATCTTGGTCCGATTCGAAGGTATAATTAACTCCGATATCAGATTAGAGGAGACGTATATTGCCACACCGCCACCCCTGGAAATTTCTGTCCGCACTATAAAGTACATCATTTAGAAGTTTAATTTCCTCATCGGAAATCTTACTACTCAGCCACTTCTGTGACGAAGCAATAATATTCGGGTTATACTGGGCTACCCAAGCACGTAGTAGATCAATTTTAGGTAGAAGACGAATTCAAATGAACAATTTTTAAACCGTTAATAATATCCACTTTATATATATATATATATATATAAAAGTCATAAACATGCTAGGTGCTAGGTAAGGCAGAAGTTATGCAAATTAAAAAATATCGTAAAGATATGTTAAATTGTAGTGGCATATCCTCAAATGTACAGACAAGACAAAACCCCCCAAAAGCACATACCAAGAACGTTAAAGACATTAAATCTGGCCCAGCAGCCCTAGCCATCCTAAAGCCCAGGCATATTCATGAGTAAGTCAAATTAAGTCAGTATAAATAAGTACCATTAACATTCGTAACCGGTCAGTCTGTGTCAAATATAAGGTAAAGAAAAGAGTGCATGGAGGGAAGAATGTTATCTTCTACAGTTACACCGCCTTTATTATGGAGAGTCCTACATTATAGTCCAACTAAACCACATGTAAACAAAATATATAATAAAAAAACAAAAAACCTTGATTGTTAGCATTATTCTTTTTCTAATCTTAAAATGTATATACAAGTTTAAGCATTTGCCCCATCACACCTGTGACTCCTCCCTGATCTCTGGGTGGGACGCGATCCAGTCGCAGGTGTCTGAGTGGATATTTCTGTCCAATGTTGTTGCGTGACCATCAGAAACGTGCTTTCTCTGGGCTACATAGTCAGATACATGTGAGCCTTCACCCTCCCAGATTGGTAACTGTTTAAAGATGGGGAAGAATTAGTCAGTGGGTGGAAATTGGTTTATAACGAAATTAGGATCAAATGGATAGAAAATGAAAATCTAGACCATTTAGCATAGGCATTGTGTGTGGGTTTTGTTTAGTTCTTTTCCAGAGTGTACCCTGCGTCCCTCTGTTCCCCATAATACACTCATTTCTCGTTACATCATGACTAAATTTATCTTTTGGATCGGGCCTTCACTTTGAGTCTTATAGAGAAAGAAAAGGAAAAAAGCCTCAGGCCAAGACCCAACACGAGAGCTGTTTTTATTTATTTTTTTCAAGACCGATTACACCTGGTCTGAGACCAGAACGGTGAATCCTCACCACTAGAGTAATTTTGTTTAACACAAGATATATCCTACAGAAACTAAAACCTAAGCCAATTATTGTTGGGATAATTGTTATCTTTTGATTTTGAAATCTTATTAAGCCTGGAGCTGTAACTAGAAGCCGTGTGTGCGGTTATTCTCCGATACCTTATGTGGGCTCGGCACCAAAATATTCCACATCTCTCCAGTTCCTTCTAGTCAGACGCAGTACTGAAAGAAGCCATCGGTTTACGCACTAACATGTGAAGAAGCATGATCCAGTCAAACCTTTTATTTATTTATTTATTTTGGATCCAGTCAAACATTTTTGAAGATCAGACATCTTCATCTTGGCAGATTTGAAGACGTTGACAGAGGTGCTTGCTTGAGTCCTGGCCTAACACAGTGAGAGAGACGGAAGAAAGCCCACTGCGAACAAATCCTCTTTCCCTAGTTTGCATCAACATGCCCTAAAAATGGCGTTTTCTGAAAAGAGACAGTTTCAGAGACACCGTTGCTTCTTTCCTGCATCGATCCAGTGGCTGCTGGTGCTCATAAATTCTTGGCTGCTAAAAGCCCTGAGCATTTTTTTTTGTTTTGTTTTTTATCTACACGGCAAATATTATGGTAACTCGATTCAAGTCCTTGAAGTTGCATACAGACGACGAGATGGGATTTTGAAACGCAGCATTCGCCTTCAGGTTGTGTGTTGTTGATGCAAACTAGGAGGTTATTAGACTCATTATCTAGAGTTGTCTACCGGCCCAGAGACGTCTCTAATGAGAGTGATTATAACTGGCTCAAGCTTCCTTGCATAATGTCAGGTGTTGAATGCAGCCAGTATTCCTCGCTGAGAATTTTAATGAGCTCGTTCCGTCTTCCCTCTTTGTGCCACAGTGTGTCTCATGCTCGACTCTAAACTTGGCTCTCCACACGACACTTGATCTGACTTTTTACTTGAAACTCGAATCTCGACTCTTAAATTCTACTCAGCTGACCAATAAACGTGACTTGACGTTCGACCCTTGACTCGAACAAAGAAGTGACCACTCTCCGCTGAACATGGACGGCTCCTCCGTGGAGATCGTCAAGAGCACTGACATCCTTGGTGTCCACGTGGCGGAGAACCTCACCTGGTCTGTTAACACCAGCTAACCAAGAAAGCCTCTCTACTTTCTGCGAAGGCTGATAAAAGCTCATCTCCCGCCCCTCGTCCTCACCACATTCCACAGAGGAACCACTGAGCACCCGGAGCAGCTATTTGACTGCCTGTTTCTGAACCCGTATCGGATCTCAAGAGCCTGCAGCAGATAGTGAGGACAGCTGAGAAGATCATTGGGGTCTCTCTTCCTTCCATCATGGACATTTACACCATACGCTGCATCCGCAAAGCAACCAGGACTGTGGAGGACCCCACACACCTCTCATAGAAACTCTTCACCCTTCACCTAAGCATCCGGGCCCTCAGGGCCAGACTGTGTAACAGCTTCTTCCCCCAAGACATAAGACTTCTCAATACCCAGAGACTGGACTGATACACACACACACACACACACACACACACAATCATACTGAACTGTACTTCATCCCAGTCCCCTTGCAATTTTTGCACATTTCTGTACGGACAACCTGTATTTTTGATGATAATGTGCATATAAAAATATTATTTTCAATTTCTTGTCACTGCTATAGTCTTTACCTGGCTGCTACCCAGTGTTTACTCAAAAAAAAAAAATCCGCTAGAGATGACTAATTACTACTTTCAAATTATAATCTGATTACAGCATATAAAAAGTAATCCGATTTCTAATGACTTTACTGTCAATGTATGACATGATCAGAAAAAGTAGGATTTATCATGACACTTGCCTCGGGTGTTGTCACTGTTTGTAGGACTACCGGACCGATAAAATATAAAACTTTTCTATCTAGGCTAGTTTGGTGTCTCTAGCCAAGGGGAAAACACAGCTAATCTATCACTGTATGGGTTTAGCTGCTACAGTGCCATGCAAAGTACATCATCTTTCCTTCTGCTCACGTTCACGTAAACTGCGACTCATATAGACGTTTACACACCTTGTTTTCCTGCTCAGCATCAGAGGATGTTACTGTTTCAGTTTGAACCACTTTACTGGTTTAAAAAATTTTTTTATAAAAATCAGCATGTATCTATTTTTCCGCACACTGACTGCGAGCTATCATTTAGCAGAATTGACAGAACCGTCAGCCGATAAGACACGAATATTTCCACGTATTCTCCTGAAAACCTTGTCTGATCGGTCTCGTCTCCGTTCACTGAAGATATCAAATTACAGACGGTCTTCTTTTACCGACGTTCGGTTACGTAGTGACACACCGCTCCGAGTGGACAATTATTCTGGGCTAAAGAAAAAAAATCTTTAATCAAATGACATCAATTTAAAATGTAATGTGTTACATTACTGCGTTATTCGAAAAAGTTATTAGATTACATTAACGAGTTTACTTTGTAACGCATTACACCCAACCCTGCTGCTATATCCACATATGGTATAAGCTAATCTGCTGAATACTATGTCATAGTATGTTATGTTTATATTCACAGCATTTTTCAAAATGTTATTATATTGCTATTCTTTTGCACGATACGATCTGTGTACTGGTCTGCACTACACTGTCACTTACTGTGCCCGTTGTCCTGTTTTAGTAGTTACGGTACTGACTGACTGTACTGTCTTGTGGTGTTTGCACGTACACTATGTACAATGTACGTGTAGGTCTTTTTTTTTTACTTCTGTGTCGTCTCACGTGGTTAGTGTACTGGTTTATGTAGCACCGTGGTCCTGGAGGAACATTGTTTTGTTTCCCTGTACTGTGCCAGCTGTATATGGTTGAAATGACGATAAAAAGCCACTTGACTTAAACATTGACACTAAACTTGACACTAACGTTGATTCTAAAATGGACCGTTGACTCGGCTCTTGACTCTGAATTAAACTCTCACCTCTCGACTTGACTCTAAACTCGACTCTGAATTAGACTCAACTCTCGATTCAACTCCTATCGTCCATTCTGAAAAGGACGGTAAACTCGACTCTAAACTCGACTCTTGACTCTCTCTATTTAACTTTTAGCTCTCGACTTGGCTCTAAACTCGACTCTGAATCAGACTCTCGATTCAGCTCCTATTGTTCAGTCTAAACAGGACAATAAACTCGACTCTTGACTCTCTGCTTGAGTTTTAACTCTCAAATTCGACGTGTGACTTTAAAACCCAGCTCTGAACTCTAAACTCAATTCTTGACTTGGCTCAGACTCATCACGCACTTTTTCTGCCTTTTCTCTTTTTCCATCCACACTATGTGTCTTGAGCTTTATCCCTGTGAAATCACTGATATTTATCCCATTGACCTTTTCTGTCTCAAGATGAAAATTAAATTCGATTGATTCATGTGGAAAGCGGATTAAAAAAAAAAAAAAAAAAAGCTGGTATGAATATGAGATTGATTTGCAGAGAAATCCATGTGGTTTCATCATGACACAACCTAAAGCATCAGCTCTCTCAAGCGAATATTAATTAATTTTTTTTGGTCCACACAAAAGCACATTACAGCTGGGCTGAATATTTGATGTTTCAGTGGGTGCTTTTTTGTATTCAAAGTTTTTATGTGCATCTTTTGAATGTTTTCTGTCTTTCTTTTACTGTTTAATGCTCTCTATGACTCACGCTCTCTACAAGGGGGAAAAGATAGAATTGAAAGCTTGGCATACAATGGAGGATAACTCCAAATCACTTAATATAAAGGAGTGCAATGATATGAGTCACTTCAGCAGAGCCAATTGGACACTGAAACAATCAGCATTATGTGATGGGTGCACACTCTGTCTCTCTCTCTCTCTCTCTCTCTCTCTCACACACACTCTCTCTCTCTCTCTCTCACACTCTCTCTCTCTCTCTCTCTCTCTCTCTCTCTCTCTCTCTCTCTCTCTCTCACACTCTCTCTCTCTCACACTCTCTCTCTCTCTCTCTCTCTCTCTCACACTCTCTCTCTCTCTCTCTCTCTCTCACACACTCTCTCTCTCTCTCTCTCTCTCACTCTCTCTCTCTCTCTCTCTCTCTCTCTCTCTCACTCTTCTCTCTCTCACACTCTCTCTCTCTCTCACTCTCTCTCTCTCTCTCTCTTTCTCTATCTCACTCTCTCTCTCTCAATTTCTCTCTCTCTCTCTCTCTATCTCACACTCTTTCTCACACTCTCTCTCTCAATCTCTCTCTCTCTCACACACTCTCTCTCTCTCTCTCTCTCTCTCTCTCTCTCACACACACTCTCTCTCTATCTCACATCTCTCTCACTCTCTCTCTCTCTATCTCACACTCTCTCTCTCACACTCTCTCTCTCTCTCTCTCACTCTCTCTCCTCTCTCACTTCTAACATTTCACACTCTGTTTTGTCTCTCTCTCTCTCTCTCTCACACACACACTCTGTCTCTCTCTCTCTCTCTCTCTCTCTCTCACACACACTCTCTCTCTCTCTCTCTCTCTCTCTCTCTCTCTCTCTCTCTCTCTCTCTCTCTCTCTCTCTCTCACACTCTCTCTCTCTCCGCACATGGAAATGAAGTATTGACATCCAGGCTACTGCAGATAGTATGGCATCCTCTGTGACATGCTCATTGCTCATCTGAGCAGTGTAATGGTTTCTCATGTGTGTCTCTGTCATTCAAATAAAGGCTACAAGGGGAGTCTACAGTTACTACAATAATCTGATTGTTCTTTAAAGGCAATTAACCAAGATTGTTCTGTGCAGATTTCAATTATTGTTGCACCACACAGAGATTCATCAGTGCATTGACAGTAAACGTGGTCCGCTTTGCTCTTAGAGTAGTTAATGGCACGTTGTGCTAAGTTGAAGGTCGGGTAGCGGAATGCAGGAATGGATGCAGGGGTGCATGGATGGAAGGTTCACACCCGTCTTTTTACAGTGGCAAATACAACCTCATTTTTCTTGAACATAAACAGAAGTAGTTTTATTTTCAAATTGTATGTGGTGCTGCTTCACTGAGCTTGATAACAGCAGATTGAATATAGTGAACTGAATATATTAAAAATAAACACTGAATTACGGTCTGTACAAATCGTATCCTTCTGTTTCCATTATTTTTGACAACATGAAAAGACTCAATATTGAGATCTTTTCATCCGGGATTTTTTTGTAGCTTGTTGACTGTCACGCGGCGTGACGTCAGGGAAGTAGGACGGATGCAGGTGCAGTTCGAACGGTGGGTTTATTGACAAAGATGAGATCCAACAGAAAACGAACCAGAAACATAAAACATGACTAACTCTAATAAACGAAGCTATGCTATGCTATGCTATGCTATGCTATGCTATGCTAACATGGCTGTGGTTAAAGCTAAGGCTAAGGCATGAACATGGCATGAAACGAAGACTCTATATTTGCGATCTAATTCTAGAATCGACCTCTAAGTCTATCTAGTCTATATTCTATCTACTCTACATTTAATTACCCGCGCCGTGTGTAGCACGGCTCACGGTATATATACACACACATATCATTAGCCCCGCAACCGCTAACAGCTGCGGGCAATACACTAACACACGTGATACGACGACACATGACAAGACGGGGCGGAGACATGACTTTAACAATAGCAACACGAGACACGTGATTATACACGCATTGGAATGTCATCGCTGTCAACACTGAAGAAGCAGGCGCATGCGCACCAGCGCTCAAAGTGCGCTGCTTCACGGGGGAATCATGACAGTTGACTAAATGGCCAGTGACTTGACTCTCAGATCTACTCTCAACTCAACTCTTTAAAGCTGTAAATTTGACTCAAAAAGTCAACTTTTAACCCTCTTTACTCGACTCTAATCTCGACTCTGAGCTCGACTCCCAGCTTGACTCATCTCAATTCTCAATTTGATTCTTGCCTCTAAACATGACTCTAAACTCAACTCTGCTTCCGACTCTAAACTCAACTCTTGACTCTCAACTCTTGGTCTGACCCTTGACTCTAAACTGGTCTTTCTACTTGATTCCAAACCCGACCTTCACCTCATCTTTCAACTTGACTCTAAAATCAGTACTACTCTCGCCTCAACGCTTGACTCAACTCTCAGTTTGACTCTCAACTAGATTCTTTTGCTTTCAAACCAACTCTTGGCTTGACTCTCACAATGACTCCCACCTCAAATGTGATCTCTACCCTCAACACAATTCACCACTTTACCAAATCACATGGTTTTTAGGAATGTGCTGTTCACTGCAAAACGAAGGAACAATGTTAATGCAAGCGCTCTTTTCATGTTGAACACGAGTATCCGAGTATAAGAGTATCATCGTCGTAAGCCATAATGACGATATGATGATGCATGTGGTATTACTGTTGTTCCTCTTTGTTTTTTTTAAACATAAATTCATCACCCCTCAACCCGTCAGAGGGAGCACTAGATTTCTTTTTCAGCTTCGTTTTTTATTTATTTATTTTTTTTTAGTTATTATAGGCCAAATACAACATGGCATATTAGGCGTGTGCTCCTGCTGTGAACCTATTCCCTGTATCCCATCCCAATAAAACACTGAAAGCAATCATGGATAGAGAATACTTGAATTCTCTGCCTGCAGTCCTAACTATAGCTGGCCAGTAAACACGCAGGCGAGATGATGGGCATCCAAATAAAGAAACCGGACAGTGAAATAAACTTGGCTCAATTCCACGAAACAGCAGTGCGTGACAGAATCAGGGGAGAATTTTTCTAAAACAGAAAACTTCAAATTGAAGTGGGGGGTTTTGTTCAATCTAGATGGATACAAGTGGAAAAGTTCACCTGTAGTGCTATATAGAACCGTGTAGCTGTTTTCCAGGTGTTGCCCCAGTTAGATGGTAAATGAACTAGAGCTAGACCTCCAAGCTCTGTTTGGACCATTTCTTGATTTTGAGTGTGCAGTAGGAAAGTGCTGTAAAAGATCATCTGTTGTTCCTTAGCCAACAAAAACAAAGGATTAAAGCTCCAAGCAGCTTGATATTATTGACATTGTCCAAATAAACAAAGACAAGATGTAGAGTTTAAAGGCAGATGGCAGATAAACCTCATACACATAAACCATACACACTCCTAGCTACGCCATGATTGAATTAGTCCTCTCATGTAGGAGGGGATACACTGCCTCTTTTTTCACTTTTTTGATATCAAAGCTCTATGATACTGATCAGATTTTGATACCCTTTCATTTGCTTAGTTATGGGAACATGGGAGGTGTGGACGCAGTGTTCTTTAATATGGATCGTTATCCTGAGCATGTTCACAACCGGAAATCAAGTGAAGATGATACCAGTAACAAACTAAATACTAATCTAGTGATTCAGAGCATTTCAGTTGTGTCCCAAGCCAAATGTCCTTTTCAGTTTTTTTTAAGTATACTCTTCAATAAGAGGATCTTTAGCAACTGTTCAAACTGGTCTTTAGATCATTAAGGTGTATGTCAGCAGTATGTCACTTAGAGAACACCGCAGACCCGTACACGGCTCTCAACTTTCCTCTCGACTTTACACTTGACTTAACTCAACTCTTAACTAGACTCTCAACTCGACCCTTATATTGACTCAACTCAACTCACCTCTCAATTTGACTCTTAACTCTCAACTTGACACGCAACTCAAATCGCAACTTGACTCTCAACTTGGCTTTTAACTCTGAATTTGACTCTCAATTTGACTCTAAAGTCACCCCTGTATGTGACTTTGAACATCTCAACTCTCGACTTGACTCCTACCTCTCACCTTCACTCTCAACTCTCAACTCATGCTCAATTCAAGACGATTTTCATATTGACTCTCAACTTGACTCTCAACTCACCTCTCAATTTGACTCTTCGCTCTCAATTCAACTCTCAACTTGACACTTGACTCTCAACTCACCTCTCAATTTGACTCTTCGCTCTCAATTCAACTCTCAATTTGACTCTTCACTCTCAATTCAACTCTCAATTTGACACTTGACTCTCAATTCACCTCTCAACTTGACTCTTCACTCTCAACTTGATGCGCAACACAAATCGCAACTTGACTCTCAACTTGGCTTTTAACTCTGAATTTGACTCTCAACTCGACTCTAAAGTGGACTGTGACTTTGAACATCTCAACTTTCGACTTGACTCCTACCTCTCACCTTCACTCTCAACTCACGCTCAATTCAAGACAGTTCTCAACTTGACTCTCAATTCAACTCTCCATTTGACTCTTCACTCAACTTGATGCGCAACACAAATCGCATCTCGACTCCAAAGTCACCCCTGTATGCGACGTTTAACATCTCAACTTGACTCCTACCTCTCACCTTCACTTTCCACTCAAAACTTGACTCACTGTTCTTAAAACAATTCTCATATTGACTCTCCGTTCAACTCCCAAGTCAATTCCCAAGCTCGACTCCCAACTCCATGCTACTCACAACTTGACTTTCAGTTCTTAAGTGAACTCTCAACTTCGTTCGCAAGCCATAATTATGACATGATGATGCAATCGCTGCCATGCTTCTGTCAGGCTTCCTGCATGAAAAGAAATGTTAGATAGCATTAGTGAGGCTTTCTTTTTTAGACAGAGAGGCTTGGAACGCTTGGAATTATGATTATGCTTCCATTAGGTGGGCAGGCTTAGTCTGGGGATGTGGTTTTATTATTCCAACTATACTGATCCCTGTCATCATTTGCCTTTTCAACTGGAAAGATTTGAAACGCTGAAGCTAACTGCCTCTCCGTTGTGACGCGCGCACACACACTTAGACCGATATTGCAAATATCCATCTTCTTCTCAGCATGTTGTCATTATCCTGTGACTGAATTGAGAGATGATGAAGCTGCAGGAAGCCTGAGAGGAGCCTGTCACCATGGCTTTGTGCTCGGCGAACGCTCCGCACTCACTCACTCACACTCACTCACACACACACACACACACACACACACGCG
Source organism: Ameiurus melas (assembly GCA_012411365.1). Classification (NCBI taxonomy): domain Eukaryota; kingdom Metazoa; phylum Chordata; class Actinopteri; order Siluriformes; family Ictaluridae; genus Ameiurus; species Ameiurus melas. Next base: position 32,896,594 of record CM022759.1, on the reverse strand, counting down.
CACAGGTAGTCGCTTTGTTTCTTGGAATCTGATCCAGCATGTGCAGAATCGTTTTCAATCCCACCCCTGGCTGATTGTTTCTCGGTGACAGTGGTGTGTTGCTTCAGCAATTACTGCTGGAACAGGGCACAAATGAGAGAGGCAAAAAAAGGATATTTATGTTGTCACTGCTACAAAAGGAGCAGATTAAATGGTTTGCGGAGGATGTCTAAATGTCAAACTCCGAGCTCCCGGCTGCAGCCTGGAAGACCAGATAATTGCTCCAATTTTAGTGACCTAGGGCTAAATGTGAAAATAAATTTAAAGGAGTCATAGCTCTCGTTTTCTGTCTACTGTGTAAGATTTTCAACAGAGAGTGTAAATAAAAATGTATGGATTAGCTTTGACACTAGTAATATACTGGTATGATGTGATAACAAAATGTAATAATTATGTCATTAACATGCTACGCTTTATACTATACTAGTATAACTACTGAACTACTGAAGGTGGGGGGGGGGCACTGCAGTATGATGTACCCTTTTAAAGTGTATTTGAAATTAAGTTGTTGTGAGATTTATATATATATATATATATATATATATATATATATATATATATATATATATATATATATTATATAATCTTTATGCCAAGTGATTATACTGCATGCATAATTATACAGTCATGTGAAAAATAAGTACACCCCATGGAAATGGTTTAAACAAACAAATATTTGATCCTCATTGAAACAGTTAGCCTATTAGTAAATGTGATGCACTCCACCACTCTACCATGGGGCGGCTGTGGATCAGGTGGTAGAGTGGGTTGTCCACTAATCGTAGGGTTGGCAGTTCGATTCCCGGCCCACATGACTCCACAAACCGAAGTGTCTTTGGGCAAGACACTGAACCCCAAGTTGCTCCCGATGGCAAGCTAGCGTGGCATCTCTGCTACCATTGGGGTATGTGTGTGTGTATGGGTGAATGAGAACCAGTTTAAAGCACTTTGTAGAACCATAAGGTTAAAAAAAAAAAAGCGCCGTATAATTGCGGACCATTTCTCAATACCAAATGACATTTTGTAGTAATTTTGACAATAAAAAAAAAACGAATCAGTCACCTGTAAAAAAAAAAAAAAAAAAAAAGTGAGTGCACCCCGACATTGATCATACCTTCACATCCATAAAATTGGAATCATCTACTAATGGCACAAATGTAAAACAACTGACAATTACTCCAGGACTGGCCGTCCCGGCAAATTCAGTCCAAGGGTGGATTGTCTGATGCAAAAACATGTCTCCAAGAACCCAAACATTTCCTCAGGATCTGCTAGTAAGTCGTGCAACTGTTGGTGTCAAAGTGCATGAGACTACAATCAGAAAGAGATTGCACAAACCTGCATGGGAAGCGTGCCAGGAAAAAGCCTTTGCAACAATAGACCAGGCCTTTTGGAATAATATGTTCTGGACAGACGAATCAAAGATAGAGTTGTTTGGCCACTATAACATCAGACATGTTTGGCGCAGACCAAAGACAGCTTTTCATGAGAAGCACCTCATACCAACTGTGAAGCCCAGAAGTTGGAAATGATATGGTTCAGGGTTTCTTTGCTGCCTCAGGGACTTGAGAGCTTGCATTCCTTTATTCAGATATGAATTCTGCATCATATCAAAAAAGTGCTTGAAGATAATGTGTCCAAAATTTTAAGTTGTGGCTTAAAAAGAAGAAACCAAGGGTCTGGAAAAAGTCAATGTTCGGATTTGAATCCCATTGAAATGTTGCCGGGGGATCTGAAATGAGCAGAACATGCCAGGAAACCCTCAAACATCTTGCAGCTGAAAGAATATTGTATGGAAGAGTGGGCAAAAATTCCAGCTAGCTGATGTCAGAGACTGGTGGATAATTACGCAAAACATCTACAAGAAGCTGTTTCTGCTAAAGGGGGCAATACTAGCTTCTGAGGCCAAGAGTGTACTTACTTTTTTCCGCAGGATATCATATATATTGACATTTATGTAGAATAAATGATTGAAAAAGTTATTTGTCCTTGTTGTCTTGTTCAAGTACATCAGCTTTTTTAATAGGCATTGTAAAAAGCCATCAGTTTCCATGGGGTGTAATTATTTTTTTCACATGACTGTGTGTGTGTGTGTGTGTGTGTGTGTGTGTGTGTGTGTATATATATATATATATATACACACACACACACACACACACACACACACACACACACACACACACACCTATATACCTACCTCTGCCAGAAAGCTACAAACGGGCCGTGGTTGGATCTTCCAGCAGGACAACGATCCAAAACATACATCAAAATCAACACAGAAATGGTTTACTGACCACAAAATCACGGTCCTGCCCTGACCATCCCAGTCCCCTGACCTGAACCCCATAGAACACCTGTGGGGGGAACTGAAGAGAGATTCTGTATAGAGGAATGGTCTCATTCTCCAACCTCATCAGGTGTTATAGGAGAAGACACAGAGCTGTTATATTGGCAATGGGGGGTAGCACAAAGTATAGACTAAAAGGGTGCCAATAATTGATGCACACCTATATTTAACAAAGATTTTATTTTTTTTATAAACCTGTGTTTTGTTTGTGATTGTTTGATATCCGCGAGAGCAGATTATTTTTGTGAATTTATTTAACAGAAGATCAAAAAGTTAAACAATGAAGACAATTTTTCACAGCCTACTTTATTCATATTTACCAAGGGTGCCAATATTAGTGGACGGCACTGTATCTCTCTCTCTCTCTCTCTCTCTCTTCTCTATATATATATATATATATATATATATATATATAACACACACACACACACACACCACTCCACCCCTACAGAGATTGAAGCTCAAAGACAAATGGACATGTAATTGCAAATTATTTTCCATTAATTGCTGTATAATGGTGTACAGCCGTGCAGGCTGAGAGCCGGGAAAGCACTCTCAGGTTCTCTTTTCTGAAACAAGATCCTTTCTGTATGCCGTGTTGGATATGCTGCGATTCACAGGCAACCTTCCAGAAATTGTTTATGCCAATTCATACAACAATTAAAAAAAAAAAAACCAAACCCTGCTCTTTACTCATTAGTGACAACAATGCTATGCTAGCAGCACTGCTGGATTTATTAGTCTATACGTTCATGAATAGCAGCTGGAATTGGGTGTAGACATGTAGAATATGAGGTATTTTTTGTAATGTACGGTATGCTCGATTTTTGGAGTGCCTAGACATGTATATAACACAAAAAAACACCTCACACCATGACTGTTTTTCATATCGTTCCATCGGGGGTATTAATCAGTATGCATCACTGTGATGTAGAGGGTTGGAGCTCATAAAAACATTTGGTAAAATAATAATAAGTGCACGCATGCGTTTATATCTCTGAAATTACAACATCTGGGTGCTCACTGAAGCATAATTTCTTTTATTTATTTGGGTTTTTGTTGCACTTCCTGCATTCTTCTTGGCCAATACGCGATCCGATATAAGCCAAAAAGCTGTAAGTAAATTAGACTAATCATTTCTCTTTGCTTTTAAAGTGTTTTATACCAGATGTACTAAGGCTTCCAGTATGCTGCCATTTCAATCAGTATGGCTTTTATCGCAGGACGTGCCAAGCACCAAGCCATTTATTTATTTTTTTCGCACTTATTATGCAGGATCTTAATCTAAACAGAATATGAGCATTAGTCCAGCCTGTAGAGTTACAGCAGAAGGTTATGTTCATGTATCAGTTAAACATTCATCATTTCTTCAGTTGCAGAGACCATGCATGTAATTATGAAATTATCTGACAGCAAGCAATATAATGTGTGAGTTGCGTTGGGTGTTTAAAAAAAAAAAAAAAAGGGGATGCTTCAGTCCAAACTCAGTTCATACGACTCACATATAGATCATCTGATACATCTGAGCAGGAGTCTGAGCGGATTTCGAGAATAGAATAAAACTTCTAGACTTCTAATCGTTTCTGGACACCTGACCGTTACACCCATATGTTCTTGTTATGTATCCCATTCTAAAATTGAGTCCACGTTTGCTGTTATATTAACCTCCACTCTTCTGGGAAGGATGTCCACTAGATTTTGGAGCATGGCCACAAGAGCACTGGTGAGATCAGGCAGTGATGTCGGGCTGATGTTCATCCCAACGTCCAGTGGTGTTGAGGTCAGGGCTCTGTGCAAGTCTCCCAAGTTCTTCCACTCCGATCTCGGCAAACCATGTCTTTGGTGGACCTCGTGTCATGATGGAACATGTTTGGACCTCTTCGTTCCGGTGAAGGGAATTCTTAATGCTACAGCATACAAAGACATTCCAGACAATTGTGTGCTTCCAGTTTCGTGGCAACCGTTTGGAGAAGAACCGCATATGGATGTGATGGTCAGGTGTCCACATACTTCAGTCAAACTACTATAGTGCATGCGAGTTTCATTTCATGGAGACCATCTGCATCAAAACCCTACATCTTGTCCCATTCGTCTTGTGAATTTTCGATGTGGGAAAGGATAAAAAGTGCTGCAAAATGAGTCCTAAAAATAAGAAGGCTCAGAAAAGATCATACTATAATAAGAGGTGAATTATTATTGTTCTTAAAATTTGGGGATAATCAACTTTAATTGAAATCAATTCCTTTTATGAGGTATTGTTTGTTAGTTAGTGCTAGCCGCTTAACTAACCCCTAATCTGCCAACTCCCACATAATTAAAAAGCAAAAATAACAAAAACGTACACCTCTACTCTGCGCACTTTGCTTCTCTAGAACGTAATTAAAAATCTTGTGTTGTTGCACTACTTGCATTGTTCTTCGCTTGACATATCGCTTTGCATGCACTTCCTCATTTTTTAAGTCGCTTTGGATAAAAGCGTCTGCTAAATGAATCAAAGTAAACGATAGTATTTTCACATCACGTCTGTTTATTGCCATGCTAGTAAAGCTAGCAGGTGTCATTGTGCTGAGCGGGAAGAATGCGAATCGTTTTTTTTTTTTTTTTTCACCCACTCATATAAATACACAATTTACTCTTCAACCCTTTATCTCCAACAGTCTCAATATCCAAATCCTGGGTCTGCTTTATAAGCACACACACTCATATCTGTTTTCTTCCAGGTTACCGCATGGCAAGAGTAAGAGTGTGGATTAAAAGGGAGGGGGTTAGAGGACGAAACTCTGAAGGAGAAAGGAGACACTTTATATGGAGGAGAGCATCACAGATGACTGGAGCTCAATTCTCCTGTGCCTCATTCAGAGCAATCCATCTCTCTGAGCGGATAGATTCAGTGCTTTTATCTATAGAGGCAGTTCTTTGCTAGAATACAGAGTGCATGTGGGGGTATGTGAGAGTCTGAAAGAGGAGAAATGATGACCAGCGAGAGACAGATGGACAGATAGAGCGAAACAGACAGAACAAGAAGAGAGAGACTGAAAAGTGAGAGCAATACAGACAAACGGCGAGAGTGAGAGACTGATAAATAGCGGTAAAGGTAAGACGGAGGGAGAGAGAGGGAGAATGACAGGCGGACAAAAACAGAGAAAATGGAGAAAGGCAGAAATATAAAGACGGAGAAACGCTAAGTGAGACATGAGAGACAGTGCGAGAGAGGTAGGAAGAAAGAGTGACACTGTCTCTGGAATGTGCCCTACTACCTATTCCCTGCAAACTACAAAGTGCATTGTGGGTCCTCCTCATCACCTCAGCTGCATGGTTTAGACACTGACATGCACTGACGAACCTTAAACTGAACCTTTTTACACGTTTTTCAGTCATGATTGTATATAAAATAGCAAAATCTCCTATGTAGTGCACTAAGTAGTACATGGAGGGTTTGTTGGGTCGTTTACATTCTGCTTTCAGACATCTAGAGAATAGGTTACTCCATATTCTACACTTCAGAGTAGCTTCAGAAAGGTTTATAACGTCGCTAAACTCCCCATCTAGTGCACTATGTAGTGCAGTGAATGTGGTATCGGAAGTTTACTGGATATTTTACAGAATGTGAAATAGCAAATCTTCTTGTTTAGTGCACTCGCTATATAATAAACAGGAAGTGGTTTTGCAAGTTTGTTCCATATTTTACGCTATGCGGTTAGAGACATATTATTAGAAAATAGCAGCATTTCTATTTAGCGCACGAAATAGTGAATATGGAACAAAAAAGGGAGTGCAAAGACCGTCAGACTGGTGAGGAGAAAGACCAAGAAGCAAGGAGATGAAGTAAGAAAAGAGGCCAAAAACTGTCTGAGAAAGACAGATAAACTGACCGGGAGAGAGAACGACACGGAGAACTTAAAGATGGATAAAGAGAAATTGAAAAGCAGATACAATCCTGGGACAAGCTCATCTTCATCATGTCAGGAATCTTGGAGATCAGATTTTCAGAGGTTGGATGCAGGAATCCTAACCAGCATAATAGATAGTAAAGACATTTCTAAACATTTTAATAGGATGGTACAGGATGATGCCAGGCAAACCGCGGCATTCATCACTCGTACAAACCCAGCCACAAACAAATACCGATGATAAATTGTTGCAGTAGAATTTTCTGAGAACATTGTGGTTATCATCAGAACTTGTATGCAACTGACCAACTCCTGATAGGACTCAGCAAAAAATAAATAATAATAAATTGTGATGTGCATTGTGAAAACCTTTAACTATCCCTCTACCTCTACAAACGCAATAAATCATCCCCATGCGGGGGAACAGATCAGCTGGAACAACTAAATAACGACTGAAAGGTCAAAGCACATACAAGCCAGTAAAGCAAAAGCCAGCGATAAATGCATACGCATTTAAGTAAAAATGTTATTATAGATGTTTATTTTATGAGTTCTGCATTATTGAGTCAGTACAATATTATTAAATGTCGGTTAAATTAAACGTTACAGATGAGTGTGTGAATCTCATTAAAGAACACAACACAATACATAACAGACCACATATAGTCCAAAAATATTAGACTGGCAAGGGGGACTCATTGGTGTTTGAGATCAAAAGATGAATATGAGAAGAGAGTTTAGAATTTCAGCTTCTGTTTCCTGGTATTTATGTGTAGATGCGTTAAAAGACCTAGAACGTGTCACATTTTGTGTGACCGCCCAATTTGTAGGCGAGCACAAAATACTGGTACATGTGACTGACGGGTGTTTCTCGTTACCAGGGTGTGTCTTGTTAGATTGATTTGTTTAAACAATAAATAGTTCTGATGATCTACTCTTGGTTTTAGTCTTCAGTTTGTGAAGACTGCATTTGTTGTTAAAAAGGGTAAACCAACATGAAGATCAGAGAGCTGTCTATGGGAGAAAAGCAAGCCATTTTGAAGTTGAGAAAAGCTGGAAAATCAATCCGAAGCATTGCACAAACATCGGGCATAGCCAATACAACAATTTAGAATGTCCTGGAAAACAAAGAAACCACCGGTGTACTGAGCAACAGACACTGAATGGTTCGATCAAGGAAAACAACAACAGCCGATGACCGAAACATTGTGAGAGCTGTGAAGTAAAACCCAAAAACAATAGTTAGTGATGTAACCAACAGCCTCCACAGAGTAGTATATGTAGTGAATGGTCCTGTCCCAGCAAGCAGGAATTGATATGTTTTTGATAGAGCTAAGATTAAAGCATGCACCTGTGAATTTGGGGCTACAGAAGACCTAATGATAAGGGATAAAAATGTGTTCAGCATAACTGATTCAGGTCTTTGTGAAAAATTGCTGTCCGTCTCGGACTTGATCGTTGAGGCACAGGCCACGGCTGTAACAACCCACAGCGATGGCAGCATCCACGGGGTGCACAGTATTGCACAGAAGGGGTCCCATCTTGGTTCAAAAACAAACCCCTAGGTCAAGCTGTGGACAGACAATGACTTGTGGCAAATGCGGACACAACCACATACCAAGATAGTGCCCTGCTTATAACAAGGTCTGCAAAAAATGGTGCAAAATGAACCATTTCGCTGCTGCTTGCAAATCCAAAGTGAACATGGCTTCTCTTGACACAGACACTGAACCTGCAGTCATTAAGATATTGTTTGTAGGGACTTTTGTTGGCATCCAAACAAACCTGATACAGGCTGGCACACAAATCTTCCCAGAGGAGGCACTGTAGTCACTTTTAAGCTCAACACTGGCACTGAAGCAAATGTACTACCAAAGAAAGTTGTTGATTATCTTCAAATACCTGCCACTATGCACAAGGCAGACAGAACTCTTGTGTGTCTCAAGGGGGCACCCGCATCAAACATGAAGGTGTCATAAAGCTCCATGTGCAGTCCAAGCATAAATTTTCTGAGTTGACATTCTGTGTGACCATAAGCCATTGTTGGGGAGGAGGGCATGTGTGCAACTGGACCTTGTAAGAAAAGTAGAAGCACTTGCACCGTCTGCTCCCCCAACCAGAGACGAGCTCCTCAGCCGTTATGCGGTTGTGTTTGAGGGTTTGGACCAATTTTCAGGTGTGCGCCATATTCACACATACCCCAGTGTACCTCTTGTTATCCATGGGTGCCATAAGATTCCATATGCAGTGCATGATAGGCTCCATGTGACACTAGATGATTTAGAAAAAACAGGGGTGATGAGTAAATTGTCTAAGCCCACCACTTGGGTTAGCAGTCTCTGCATTACAGAAAAGAAAAATGGCAGCCTCAGAGTGTCTGGACCCCAGAGACTGAAACAAAGCCATACTGTGCCAGTACTACACAATACTGACCATAGAGGTGAATTGGCTTGGGGAAAAGCTATTCACAATCCTTGATGAGAAGGACAGGTATTGGCAGATTAAGCTGGATGAGAAGTCGTCTGATCTTTGCACCTTCAACACACCGTGGGGCAGCTACCATTTTCATCAGATGCTCTTTGGCATCAAATCTGCTTATGAGTTGTTCCAGCATCTAAACTCTGAGCACTTTGGGGACATCGAACGGGGTCTTTATAGTGACCGATGGCATGAGCATAGCAGCATCCACTAACGCAGAACATGATGCCATTCTGTAAAAAAAATTATCAGAGCACTGAGCCTCAATGTGAAATTTAATAAGAACAAGTTACAATACATGGTCAATAAGCTGACATACCTTGGCCACGTCATCATGGCAGAAGGAGTGAAGCCAGACGAATCCAAGGAATCGGCAGTCCTGCGGTTTGATCCTCCCACCATCAGAAAGAAACTATTGGGTATGACATGTTATTTATCACAGTACACTCCCAGTGAGGCAACTCTCACCAATTAGGGTGCTGTTAAGGAACGATATATCCTGGCAGTGGTACCCAGAACATCAGGCAACACTCGAGGAGCTGGAGAAAGACATTTAAAGCACCGATCCTGAGATACTTCAACCCCAAAGAGTCTATAGAGGTACAAGCAGACACTTCAAAAAATGGGCTGGGAGCCTGCCTGATGCAGGGCAAACAGCCAATAGCATATGCCTCCAGAGCACTGTCAGCAGCCGAAAAGAATTATGCCCAGATATAGAAAGAACTACTGGCTATAGTGTTTAAACTTTGGAGCCAGTCCTGCTTCTCCCACATCCTGTTTCTGAGGGACCCTGGCAGAAAATTGTTGCTGATATTTTTTACTTCCAAGGATGAGCTGACCGTTCCTTCTCATTGTATACTATTTTTCTAAATACCCAGAAGTTTTACAGTTGCCGGACAAGACATCGGGCTCTCTGATCACCATATTTAAAGCAGTGTTCCGCAGGCAGGGTGTGCCTGAGTTGCTGATCGCTGATCATATTAGAGATGCTAAGATGAGAGCCATGCAAGGTTCTCTATGCACAAGAGCAGGACAGTGCATCAGATGTCCAGTGCACTTCAAAGACTGTGTGCTTACTTATAGTAGAGTTTCCATTTTAAAATTTGTGATGTTAGTAGTATGTTCTGTGTGATTCAAGTTTGCTGATTACTTTAATCGAGTTCAAGAAGGGGGATGTAGTATATGCAGTGAATGATCCTGCCCAGACCCCTCCACAGTTTCTGTAATTGGTACATTCCAGAGTCATAATTTGTGTATGTTCCTTTAACAAAGAGAGTTTAGTGTGGAAGATGAGAGTAAAGATGTGAAGCACAAAAAAGCGCTCCTGTGTATGTGTCACACAGGGCTGGGGTGAAGATATCATAATCCACCATTCGATGAAGACTTAGAGAGCAGAAATATAGAGGCCATACCATAAGATGCAATTCACTCATCGGCCATAAGAATTGGAAAGGCAGATTGAAATTCACAAAAAGAAATTTAGACATTAACCACAAAAGTTCTGGAACCAAGATTAACTTCTACCAAAGTACTTTAAGGCCAAAGTGTGGAGAAAGAAAGGATCTGCTCATGATCCAAAACATACCATACATGCTCATCTGTGAAACATGGTGGAGGTAGTGTCATGGCTTGGGCTTGCATGGCTGCTTCTGGAACAGGGTCAGTAATCTTTATAGTTGATGTAACTTGTGTTGTGGTAGCAGCAGAATGAATTCCGAAGTTTGGAGCAATATTTTGTCTGTCAGTTTATAAAGAAAAACATCCAAATTAACCGGGAAGAACTTTATCATGCAGTAAGGTAATGATCCAAAACACATTGCCAACTCAACAAGGGACTTTATCAAGGGAAAAAGTGAAGGGTTTTAGACTGGTCAAGTCAGTCATCAGACCTTAACTCAACTGAGCGTGTATTTCACCTCCTGAAGACTGAAGGGAGAAACCCAACGAAACAAACAAAAACTGAAAGAGGATTCATTAAAAGCCTGGCGAAAGAAGAAACCAAAAATTCGATGATGTCACTGAGTCGCAGGCTTGATGCAGTTACTGCAAGCAAGTGATATGCAACCAAATATTAAGTGATACGTATTTGCTTACAAACAAATGAATGGCCTTGCCATTCCAATAGTTACAGAGGGGGCTTAACATATTGTGTAGGTACCCCTTGTGCCACCAAAACAGCTGTGACCCATTAAGGCCAGTGCCATTATGGCATTCCGTTACCATGAAGGGGTATACTTGGGGTATACAACGTTTAGATAAGTGGTACATGTCGAAGTAACCTCTACATGTGTGTGTACATCCAGGACCCCAAATTTCCTAGCAAACCCTTACCCAGAGCATCACACTGAATCCGCTGGCTTGCCTTCTTCCCATGCATCCTGGTGTCACATGATGTAAAAGAAAATGTTATTTGACAGATCAGACCATCTTCTTCCACTGCTCCATGGTCCAGGTTCATCGATTGTCCTTCCTTGCACCACTTTTGGTAGATACTAACCACTGCATAGGGGACAGTGGTGGCTTGGAGGGGCAGTGGTGGCTTGGCGGTAAGGTCTCTGGGTTACTGATCAGAAGGTCAGGGGTTTAAGCCCCAGCACTGTCAAGCTGCCACTGTTGGGCCCTTGAGCAAGGCCCTTAACCCTCGTTGCTCCAGTTGTGCTGTGTATCATGGCTGAGCCTCCTGACATGCTGGAGTATGTGAAGAGAAGCATTTCCCTTTGCTGTAATGTGTACGTGACTAATTATGACTCGTTATCATTATCGTTGTCATACCAGGAACACCCAACAAGACCTGACGTTTTGGAGATGCTCTGACCCAGACGTCTAGCCTTCTCAATTTAGCCCTTGTCAAAGTCGCTCAGATCCTTACGGTTTTAATGCTTTAATTATGGCTGGTGTGTGAGGAAATGTTTAATTTCATTATTTTAAAAAGCATCTTTGACTTGCTGTATTTGCCAAGCGATGACATTTGCACAGTACTGTACATGTCTGGGGAAAAAATGTAACTTGTATCCCCTTGATTTGTTAAGTTTAAAATGGTATAACACTCTGTGTGAAGAACTAACGGTTGCTGTTGCCGGGTTCTCCAGTTAGAGATCGATTTTTGGCTGAAGAGGGAGCCAATTATTTTTTGCAACTAAGCAGCAGAACCGAAAGAACTCTCTGATTAGACTGATCTAACATCTTAGTGGAAAACAAAAGAAATCAATTTTTAAATGGTGAAAACATACTAAACTGTACGTATTCACCTGTTGTGCAGTAGTCAGGTTCTTAATGCAGTAGATTTCTGTAACATAGAAAATATTTTCCTCATCAACAAAAACATGTGTTCTAGTTAGTGTTATGCAAAACGACTAGCTGACTGTTAGATGTTGGCATGCTAGCTAACATAAACAAGCTTTTAATCAAGCTGAGAGGTTTTGTTCTTAGCATGCTATAATAATAATAATAATAATAATAATAATAATAATAATAATAATAATTTATTATTATTATTATTATTATTATTATTATATTCATCATTTTCATTCAGAAAGTTCTAGTATATTTAGGTATCCTGTTTTGTGTGTCATATGTATTTTGGGGTACAGCCCCTATTGTCCTTCAGAACCATCAGATTAATAAGTGTTCTTCCTCATGTAGCTTGTATTAGAGTCAAATTCCCCAATCTAACATTTTTTAAGATATTTGAGAGTTAGACGTTGGACTTCTGAGTGGAAGGTCGTGAGTTCAAATCTCACCCCTGCCAAGCTGCCACTGACAATCGCACATGATGTACAAATGCGGACTTTCACGAGTGTACCTTACAGAGTTTATCAGTACTTTTCTATTAGGTTGTAATGCGGTGGGGGAAAAAAAGACTCTGCCAATGTGAGAATAGGGAATTGCATCACTGTGTAAGCAGATAAATAAATCATGTGCCCCACGGGGCTGACCTCATTGCCCACCTTTCTCTTCTGCTCCCTGTGTGCCACTGTGATTGGATCTTTCAGCCAGAGGGCTTTGGAACAATCGCACAGCTCCTCCTCTATTTCAGCTCTGCTCTGCGGTTCCTTTGGCAGCCGAGGCTCAGTTCTGCAAGTCCACTCTATAATTCACTAGATTTATTGATTGCTTACTTTGCCTGCTTTGGCTAGCTGGATGTTTAGAATGTACGAAGGTGATCACCGGGACTGATGGGGCCTTTTAGCAGTAGAAGAATGTTCCTCTGCCCGCCCTCTTCGATAATTAATCGAAAGCCATTAGTGCAGAAGCGCAGTTAAACTAAGCCTTAATTAGGTTTTTTTTTCGTCAGTGATGTAATGACCATGTTAGAGGGACAATGACGGATTCAGAGCTGATCATCTCAAGCCCTGGTTTCATACAACTATCACTTTGTTGAGGCAAAGAAAGCTGGCCATACACCTACTGGCAATGAATGCACATAAAGCCTTAAAGCCTGTCAAAACCACACATTTTTTTTATTATTATTTCTTCGACAAGCCACAGACCTAAATAGCATACAAATGTCACCTTCGTCACATTCCATTGGCATTTACGATGAATATAATACACTCTAAACCGTAAACATACAGTATTTCTCAGATATAGCCATACAAACAATTTATAATTAACTTCACATGAAGGTACTATTGTCCCAAGCCAGAAACTAAGATACAAACTTTTGCAACTATCAATGCAGATCAGTCACATTAACTATAAACAGATATTCACTTGTCACTGTGTAAAAATATTAGAATAAATGTATTATTAATTCAATTCATTTAGATTTTTTATAGCGCTTTTAACAGCGGACGTTCTCTCAAAGCAGCTTTAGAGAAACGTATAAACACAGGAGAGAGATTTGAAGTGTGTGAGTTTATCTCTATCGAGCGAGACGGTGGTGACGGTGGTGAGGAAAAACTCCCTGAGATGATACGAGGAAGAAACCTTGAGAGGAACCGGACTCAGAAGGGAACCCGTCCTCATCTGGGTAACGACGGATCGTGTGAACGTTAAAGAAAGTTCATTATGGTGTTTATATGAAGTCTGTGTGTTGAACTCGTCCACTGTTCACTAAAGGAGACCTGAGTGTAAAACTGCATGGGGTGATTGAAGTCCCAAGGACATCGCTGCAACCGTAGTCCCAGCAACAGTCCATGTGGAGTTGAGGTCCAAAAATATTTCATGGTACTTCAAGCCGTACCATCCTAAGCTGTTATTATTAATAATAAGACGAAGAAGACGAAGAGGAAGAAGAAGAAGAAGAAGAAGAAACATTGTCACTCGATTGATCTATTTTCTTACTTATACTTGCATCATTTAGTTGAAAAAAATGTACTTTCTTCACTGAAGTGTCTGTGTTGCATTGTCGGATACACAGTTACAGCTCTGACTGCATAATTGGGGAAAAAGACATCAGATTTTGAAGTTGCCGAGCAGTAACTACACTACTACGAAAAAAAGAATACACTGAAAAGGGATTTTACCGAAAAACATCAAAATAATTATGTGACGATTGTGTTTAACCAATCAATAGCCTGCACTATTTTTAACTCTACCCAAAATGTCCAGACTCGGCTCACGTGGTACTTGCTTGCTCGGATACATGGATACAGACAAATACGTGGCCTCACGGTTCATTTATAGAGCCGAAGCGAGCCACACACCACCGTTGTGTTGAAGCATGCTCTCAAATACAAGACATGCTGAGTCTTGTTCTTCTCTATGCATTTTTTTTAAAAAGAATTCTGTTAAAGAAAACTGTTTATTCTCTCTCTCACACACACGTACAAGGACAAATTACATCTGGGCTCAAAACCAAAATGATTGTGAGGCTCTTAATTACACTCTCTATTATATTTTATCAATGCATTTCCCTGGTGTGGTGATGATTTTTATTTCCATGAGGTAGATGTCTGAGCAGAATGCAATCCTCGAGATTAATATAAACCCCACGTGCTTTCCCACACACTTCTCAGATATGCCTCTGTGTGTGTGTGTGTGTGTGTGTGTGTTTGTGTGTGTGTGTGTGTGTATATATATATATGTGTATGTAATATCTATGCACGCACACACGCGCACACTTTCACCCTGCCGCAACAGAAGGGCATATAGAGGTGGATGAAAGCAGCGCACATCTCTGATGATGGACAAAGGCAGCTTCAGGGGGTAATTCCCTCTGACTGTGAGGCCATGCAGATCAGAAGCAGTGCAGAGATAGACAAGGATACAATACTTGCTAAAAATATAAATAAATTAATTAATGAACTGCTATTGCAGCACGGCCAGTGTTCTGTGGTCTGACGGTTTGTCCTCTTTAATTAAGGATCGTAACCTGCATTGAATGTGCCTCTCCTCGCTCTGATGTGCTCCACTTCTCAATTAACACTGTGTTCGGAGGGCACATGGATAAACCGGTCTGGAATTATAACTTCTTAACTTTTAACTTTTTTTTTTTAATTAACATTTTAAAAGCTTCATATATAAATAGCACGTCTGCACCTCGATTTGAGTTCGATTCCCGCCTCTTCCCTGTGTGCATGGAGGGTTCTCCCAGTGCTTCAGGGGTTTCCTCCGGGGACTCGGGTTTCCACCCCATCTCTAAAGTGTCCGTAGTGTGTGAATGGGTTTGTGAGTGTGTACAGTGCCTTGCGAAAGTATTCGGCCCCCTTTCGGCTTTCTTCTTGCCACTCTTCCATAAAGGCCAGATTTGTGCAGTGTACGACTGATTGTTGTCCTATGGACAGACTCTCCCACCTCAGCTGTAGTTCTCTGCAGTTCATCCAGAGTGATCATGGGCCTCTTGGCTGCATCTCTGATCAGTCTTCTCCTTGTCTGAGCTGAAAGTTTAGAGGGACGGCCAGGTCTTGGTAGATTTGAAGTGGTCTGATACTCCTTCCATTTCAAAATGATCGCTTGCACAGTGCGCTTGGGATGTTTAAAGCTTGGGAAATCTTTTTGTATCAAATCCGGCTTTAAACTTCTCCACAACAGTATTACGAACCTGCCTGGTGTGTTCCTTGGTCTTCATGATGCTCTCTGCGCTTTCAACAGAACCCTGAGACTATCACAGAGCAGGTGCATTTATTTATACAGAGACTTGATTACACACAGGTGGATTCTATTTATCACCATCAGT
Organism: Ameiurus melas; assembly: GCA_012411365.1. Taxonomy (NCBI): domain Eukaryota; kingdom Metazoa; phylum Chordata; class Actinopteri; order Siluriformes; family Ictaluridae; genus Ameiurus; species Ameiurus melas. The sequence continues at coordinate 32,880,720 of CM022759.1, read as the reverse complement.
CATTTAGGACAACATTGGATCATTCAGAGATCCTCGCTGAACTTCTGGAGTGAGTTTGCTACACTGAAAGTAAAGGGGCCGAATAATTTTGCACGCACCACTTCTCAGTTTTTTATTTGCTAAAAAAGTTTAAAATATCCAATAGATTTCGTTCCACTTCACAATTGTGTCCCACTTGTTGGTGATTCTTCACAAAAAAATAAAAATTTTATATCTTTATGTTTGAAGCCTGAAATGTGGCAAAAGGTTGAAAAGTTTAAGGGGGCCGAATATTTTCGCAATGCACTGTATGTGACTGTGCCCTGCGATGGGTTGGCACCCCGTCCATGGTGTACTCCGCCTTGTTCCCCGAGTCCCCTGGGATAGGCTCCAGGCTCCCCGTGACCCTGTGTAAGATAAGGGGTATAGAAAATGGATGGATGGATATCTTAAAAGACATTTTTATTTATTTCCTTTTTAAAATTTGTGTCGAATTGACTTTTGAAAAATGTTCCAATGTTAATTATTGTATCTCATTTTTATTTATTTATTTTATTACAACATAACATTGTTGTTGCATTGGGGGAATTGCAATTGATTCATCTAGAAGCTACTAAATTACACCCATTACTCATGATAACATTAATAACTTTATGTCAAACATGCATCTCGACAGGTTTAAAGGCATACTGACGTGTTTTTTTCTCTCTCTCTCTTTCATTGCCTTTTTTATACGAGCTCCGCTTCCACTCGGAGTAGTTCAACACAGGGGCCAGGGTCAACGTTTTACGCAACAGTGTCTCTAAAAATTTTTAAGCTTCTCTAATAGGCCGCTCTTGTGTAACCAGTTTTCTGAACACTACTATCACATGACCTCTGACCCCTTGTAGGCATGGTCAGAGAGGTCTGGGTCTTTATTTAAGCAGTTTCTCCTGCCTCCAGCATGTAAAAGTCTTTCCTCCATTCAGTTTGTTCTCCATCTCTCTCCATTTCAGACACACACTCTTTCTGCTCTCTGAAAGCAAGATCATCAGGCTGTCCTCCCACCGCTTGCTTTGCCCTGTTTGTGTCATGAAAAATGAGCCTCATTTCATAGCCCTAAAAAAAAAAAAAAAATCCTGCTGTTTCATCAGAATTTACGAAACACATTGCTCACTTCTTGATAACTTTTTTTCACCCCTCTGCTTAAAAGCTTAAAGCACCTAATTAAAACTTGTAATGGTGCGCTGGCAGAGTGCCCGTGCAAAAAAAAGTTTGGTATTTAAAAAATGTCTCTGGCCAAGAGTTAAAGTTTCTTGACGTAACAGGACGGTCGGGAATAGATTCACGTGTGTCTGGTGTAATCAGATTCAATTGTAATGAAGCTTTTTTTTATTTTTATTTTTTTGGAAAAGTGAACTTTAGGGGCACTTCAAGTCACTTGTGATTATGATGCCATATTAAGATTCCCGCTTCCTGGCATCATGTCCACAGTAAATGCACTTCATATGAAGAATACTCATTGATAGGAACTGCTTTTAGCTGATTATTAAATAAAAAAAACACATGGATCTGACATTTTTCACAGACACCTACTATCAGAACACTTTGGATGTATACAGTTACTACCTACAGTCCACTGCTATGGGCACCGCTCGACCTCATCCATCAGTAAAACAGGACCACTTTAGAACCAGATAGTATTTGGTGGTGAAATAATACGTCAACTGAGACTGAACTGCATACCTCAGTTGCTGATTGTAGACCCTACTGTCTTGGTAAACTATTACTTGATTGCTTTTCTTATGATGGATGTTTTTTTTTTTGTTTTGTTTTGTTTTTTTCAATAAAACCAATCATAAGTCATAAATCTTGTTTGAACTTACAATACGTGTGGTGCCGCGCGCTTGGTTTCCCACATTATGAATAATTGAGCATGAAACAACAAATTTATTCAAACTGATGCATGCACACTTCTTTAATCTTTAGAGAAAATACAGAGAAGAGTGTGAAATATTAATATATATATATATATATATATATATATATATATATATATATATATATATATATATTAATAAATAAATATATAAAGCACAAGAAGTCATGAATTTTGCATAGTTGTATTTCAAATGTGGTTGCACTAGGTATGTTGTACAGGGCCATCAGGTTATAAGCAACGTAGGGAGCAGAGAAGGTGAATAGTAAACAGTTTAGACCGACTTGAAGATGGTTAGGGAGGAAAAAAAACGTATTGTGGGTCAAAAAGAAAAAAGAAAGGAACACAAAATCAAACAAACTCTGCAATATTAGGAGGAGCTTGCGATTTTTCGAAAACGTCTGCAGATTTTCCGCAGATTTGGCGTCATCACAATGCGGATTCAGCCAAAGTACTCTTCCATTCACGTGTGTCGAACAGGAGTACGGCTAAAAAAAAATCCCAACAGACATCACAGCCAAAGACGGAACAAAACAATTTCATGCAGTTGTAATTTCACCATTTCAAGTCGTTAACCTCCAGGAAATCCTGTACGGACTGCTTAAAGCTGCCGGGAGAAAAAGATGGGAACAAACAGTACCTACACTATTATTGGAGATTCTGTCCAGAGAAAATATTAGAATCATTCATCATACAGGAATTGACCGCTCAATGTTCTATACCATTTGTAGCTCCACCTGTATATCCTGCCTTGGGTCACATGGTATGTGGGTAAGAAGGACTAACCAAATTCAGTCTGGGTGACGTGTTCCATTCCAATTCATAATCTACTACTCGATGATGCTAGCTCAGAGATCTCTTTGCCAGGCTGGAGATCAATCTTGAGTCTATCACCTGCCAAAGAGTGGTGGACATGAGTGGTAGTTTCCTGTGACTCACCCACTGAGAACTGTTCTAGAATAATGTCTCAGTTTGAATCATATTCTGGTGGAGATCAGTGCTGTGTTGGCTTTCATCAGCAGTCTGGAGGACATGAAGCAGATGTTGGCTAAAATGTTGGTGGCACATCACTTGACCTTAAATGTAACAGAAGACCTCCGGTTTGCCATCAAGTGCACCCATGTGTAGACACCAGAGAGGGAACTCTGTGTTAAATATTTCCTTTGGAAAAAATGGCGCAAAAGATCTAGTCCATGTTAGTCGATAAAATTGCTCTCAAGCTAGTGGAGCCTGAAGCACTTGTATCAGTGGAGACATGTTTCAGAATTCTGGATCATCATTACTCTTGACTGTGGCCTCACAGAAAGATATTGCAGATGCACAACGAAGCACCAAAGACTACAGCCTCATGTGAAGATACTGAAGATGCGCAATCGGACCAACGATAGTCAGAGCTGTCATGCCTCTGCCAAAGGAATACATTGATGTGAAAATGAGTGCTAGGGAATGGTGATGAAGCTGGTCAAGAAACCTCTGGGCTTTGGTATACCATTTGTTGTAGCAGCCAGAAGTTTCAAGACAGACACTGATATTGATCTGTAAGCTGGCTAAAGGAACAATGCTTTGACACAATGCCATGGAGATCGGGGTACTCAAACCAAAGAGCTCTTGTGCACAGGTATCCTGCAGTGGCCTTACTCCTTTAGGACACTGAGCGGATCGTTGTTTATCAGATCAGAAGCATTGCAAAGAAGAACTATGAAGCAGTTAATATCAAGTTCTTCCCTGAAGTTCTTCATGAAGTTGAGCTCCACAGCAAGCTGTATGCTGAAGACCCATTCTCCCCAGTTTCATGATGCTGCAAGCTAGTCTGACCTAGCTCTGGTTATCTGGAATGCAGCGTTTTTTTCTTCTCATTAGTTGGCGTGATACCAGGCCTTCCAGTTTGTCTCTGGTTTTATGACCTCCGTTTAGACTCAGGAAAAGAAGTCATCATACTCTCCTAATAGACTTGTATTGATCCACATTATGCGTAACTCTCGACCAGACGCCTTTCATTGTTTAAATAAGGGGAAGCATTAGACCTGTTAATAATTTCCTTTATAAAGAACTCCCATTGAAACTATTACGCTCCATCATGTACGCTTGTAAGTAATGGCATTTTTTTTTTATGGTGCAGGAGTGAAAGTGTCTCTGTAGAGCACCGGGTATTTTCGCAGTCTGTGTGGGTTTTTTCGTTTTTGTTTTGTTTTGTTCATATATTTTAATGAACGTGTTCACACAAGCTGGGTTTGTAGAAAACAAATTCCCATTACAGCCGCCGTCTTGCTGAAATCAGAAGGACACAAACAAGATGGAGAGATGGAATAATCACGGTTTCCTTTTCTGTTTTCTTTTCCCTGAGCCTTCTTTCGCTAAAGCATCATTACCGAAGTCATCGTAAAAAAAAAAATGGACAGGTATGCCTTTGAACAAACTCTGTCGCTAACAGTTTAAATCATCTTATACACACACACACACACACACACACACACACACACACACACACAACAGTGCTGTTGGGAAACTACAGATGCATTCAGTATGGTGAAATTGATGAGCTTGGGGCCTTCGTTCCATCCAACTGGTGAACTGAACTGCCGAGCTTTATTCGCTTAACTTTTCTAAGAGCACTTTGGCACCAATAGAGAAATACCTCTGAGTGTGTGTGAATATGTTTGTGCGTCCAGGTGTGTTTTGCTGTACAGTTGCTTTATGATGGGTTTTATGACTCATTTGGTTTGGGGTGATGTTTGTACACTCCGGCATGCCAACACTTACTTCATCCCTTATGTTGAATTTAATTCAATTCAATTCAGTTTTATTTGTGTAGCGCTTTTTACAACGGACATTGTCTCAGCGCAGCTTTACAGAAACACGTAAACACGGGATACGAATTTTAAATGTGCGAATTTATGGTTTAGTTGTTGCTTTCTCTTACCTCCATCCATCTTCTACCGCTTACTCCTTCTTCAGGAGCCTATCCCAGGGGGCTTCGGGCACAAGGCGGGGTACATCCCCCTTACAGGGTGCCAGTCCATCACAGGGCACAATCTCACACACCAATTCATACACTACGGACACTTTAGACACGCCCATCAGCATTTCATTTCCGTCAGTTCTGTTTTTTGTTTGGTTTGTTTTTTACTTAATGTAAATGTATATGCGGTGCAGAACCTTTATGACTGAAAGGTCAATCCAAATGTCACTCCTTTTTCATGCCAGTAACAACAGCGACGCACCTAACAGCAGCTTATTCCAGCTTCAAACTCCGTCCATCTTGCATTGTTGTAGCGTAATCAGTAAAACACAATAGATTAAAGGTTCGGTCCTTATCTCACCGCCACACTGGTTGAGTATTGAATATAAAGCTTAGTCAAAGGTTACAGTGGATGCTGTGACGTGTGAGAAATGTCACGGATTTGTCAGCTTCTGACTTGTCTTGTCACACTGTCACAGTTAATACCGTTTTGAATATTGCAACAGAGCAGCATTGGCGCTCAAATCAGAAGCTCAGCCGTGAAGACGCACGACTTCCGATTATTTGAAGGTCGATCGTATTTAAATATTCATAGTCAAATGGTCTAAATTCACACGCAAGGGTTTTTCTTTAAAGAGTGCGCGGGGAATTACAATTCTGAATACAGTACAAATACACTGTCAAAATTGCAGACTCGAATACATGTCAAATACCTCACAAAAAGCCTGTTACGGACAGGATTAAAATTACATGGGTATCTGGGGTCATTTTCCGTTTTGCAGGTGCCCCCTATGACTTTATTTCTGTCTGGATCTGCCATGTGGGTGTTTTTCTCAGGCCTTCTCTGGAAAAAAAATCAAAAAAAATACGTGTCAAATGATCTAGAGTTTTTCGCCAAGCTCAGCTCTCGTGTGATCATTTCAGTCAGATGCACAAGTCTGTGATTTTCTGTACAGAAGATGCCTCATATAAAAAATGATATATATATATATATATATATATATTTGACTGCTGCTACTTCCTGTGTTTGGTCTCATAACGTGCGTATCAGCGATCCTCGTCCAGATAAACACTTTTATAGTTTGTAAATATTCTTTGATTGTATTATCGCATTGCGCTGCTGGAACTTTGGTTCACCCCAGACTGAAATAAGTGCCAGCATGTCTTCTCTTCTCCAGTCGCTCTATAAGCGCTTGGACGCCATGTTGTGAATGTAACACGATCACATAGTTGATTCGTAGAGAATGCAACCCACTCGAATCTCACTCCTCCTGCGGCCATTTTATCGCAGACCGGATGCGAGATTTTTTTTTATCTCGGAGGTTACGTGTAGAATATGTATCACCGACGTCGCCGCTAAACCAATCCAATCTGACTCAGGCTAAAGACTCCAAACTAGCAAGAAACGCTCGGTCATAGAAAAACACAGCGGGCACTCTTCATCTTTTTAGGAGAAAAAGGTTAACACTAGGGGGCGCCACACTAGACCATGCACACTTCCAATTTTGATATGAAAACAGATATGGATATTTTAAGTCCTAAAAAACGACTGATCGACGACTTATTGTGCCACACCACCATAAGACGCGATGAAATCCTATTCTGTTGTATTGTTGCCCATTTTAAATGTAACTTTTGTACTTTAGAGCCTTTTATCTAAGATGCACATTGTATCATCGCAGGTCCTCGAGTATTGACAGAGCATGACGGGATGCTTTGGCTTGAGGCTCGGTTTGGTCGTGTCATTCAGCTCGCTCTGCCCAGGTGTAATTGCTGTGTGCAGTGTTCAGCACTTTTGCCTGTTTATACTTGCTGACAGAGACAGTTTGCTACACTGTGGCGTTTTTTTTCAGAGCGTTAATGAATGCACCATTACATGAACTGTGATGTTTAGTTCATTTTGACGATATAGTTTAACTAACGAACGCGGTGTATTACCACCACTAAGTGGGATGTTAATTAAGCGCAGTCATTAATACGAGCGTATTTTTGCGAACGAGGCTTATCGTAGTCTCGACAACAGGAGAGTTTAGTGACGAGTGATGGCGCAGGTTGTACATCGGTGTTGTGTGTATTTTTTAATGTGGGTGGAATATATTCTGGACCGGATTATGATCCTGCTTTCTCTGGGTCAGCCGTCTGGAGGAGGTGGTTGCATTGCTAAGTGAACAACACGCATTTATTCTGCATGATGTGCTGTGTGTTGACGTGTTTGGAGAAATCTATGCATCGAAGAACTTAGAAAATCGAGTGCAAGTGCTTTCTGACCCTCTGGTTAGAAGAACAGAAAAATGTACCTTTTGTTTTACGGTTTATAGAATTAAAAAAAAAAAAAATGTTAAGTGACATACATAAAAAGAAATGCTTGTTATAAAAAAATAATAAACCAACTGGTTGTAAGGTTTTTACATGCTCTAGTTAGTTAACCTGACGAGTTCTATTGAGCACGGTGGTGTCTTCTAACATAAAACACATATAGTTTTAGTTCGTTGTTATTTAAGGCATGAAAAGTTCAGACAGACTCCAAGTCTCAAGTAGGTTGCGGAGTCAGGAGTCAGTGGCATTAAAGAAAACGGCTCCTACAAGACCTAGAACTGAAATACTGACCTTTAAGAGAGCTGCAGAAGGGGAGAAAGATACCAAAATAGCAATGCGTTATTCAGAAATGGAGGAGACGTCGACACAGAGACACAACCACGACGAACAGCAGATGAATCCTGTGCAATGCCTGCTCAGATCTGCTCGGCCGATAGCCGCCGTGTTTTTGAGGTAACTCGGGCATTATTTGAAGCCCGCTTTCAAGATTGGCACAATAGAGGAATTGAGAGAAAACGTTATTATAATCGCTGTGTTTCGGCATTGTCGAGATAAAATGACGAACTATAGCGCCACCATTAGGTGTTCGGGCTCAATTCTGCGAAGTGTCATTTCTCTATGACTTACCATTTGGTCTGCGTGATTCACGTTAAGAACGTCAAGAATAAGAAAAAGAAACAAAAACAATAGGATTCCAGCAGCTTCAGTGCTTGGACCCCTAATCACTGGGCCAGAACCTTAGAATAAGAATAACAACAGAGTATCATTTTGATTGATTCATAAAATAACGTCAGTCATGTCGGCTTCATCCTGTTCTTTCACTCAACTGTATCAGAAAAGACAGTTAAGATGAAAGGTTGTGGCCTTTCCTGCTGACAAACAAGGAATAAATTCTTTAATAACAAACAGTGCGTAAAAACCACTAACCAAATAAAAATAAATATTAAAAAATGCAGTTGTTGTTGTTGTTGTTTGTTGTTTTGTTTTTTTTACATACCGGGGTGAAATAATGCACATGCGTAACTGCACACAAGCGTAACACAAATCATACTTGTGTTTGCAGACCTGAGGGAGGTTGTGTTTGTCATCCAGAGCCAGAGGAACTCCTTCCATGTTCAGCGAGCGCAGAGACTCCGAGCAGATCTGCTCTCACAGGCTGAAGCGCTCCAAGAGGTACACTCACCCTAAATCACAGCCCGTGTACCCTAAACATGTTCCACTTTATTTATTTATTTATTTTTGTATGATGATGATGATGATGTTGACTATTATTATTATTATTATTATTATTATTATTATTATTATTATAATTATTATATTATTATTATCAAATTGTGTTTATTTCCTTTTTTCCCCCTCACATTCAGTCGTCTGTCATCACCCTGTATGTGGTTTGTCTTCTCCCGGACACCACGTTGTGATATAGTTGCTAACAAGTGTTTTTGAGTAGCAAGTTCACTTTCTGAACGCTCTTCACACATCGCTCTCTACACAAACTCACAAACTGGCACAGCATTACGCCGCCGTTTCTCAAAATCAACCATCAAAACGACTCTACAGGAGTCCTCCTAATAAGGACAGTTTGTGAATCATAGTGCAGTGACCTAAAACACACACACACACACACACACACGTACGTATGAACACCTGGTGGCATTATGTCAGCCGCATACATATTTCCTGTAAATATTTGATGTGGAGCAGTATGGTGGCACAGCGGGGGTTTGATCCTGAGGGTCTCTAGTTTTCTCTCATCTCCCAAAACCATGCTGGCTGGAGAAATCTCCTCCAGGTCAAATTCAGGGTATGTTCCCGGTATTTCCCGGGATAGACTCCTGATCCCGCATGACCCTGTCATGGATAAAGTGTTCCCAAAAGGTGAATGAATGAAATTTAGACTTTGTGTAGTCCAGAAGAATTTTAATATTAATATTTCATTCGATTTTTAATACTCGAATTGTTTTGTTGTTGTTGTTGTTGTTGTTTTTGTGTGTGTGTATATCTATTGTATAGAGTTTCTTTGTTTTCTATAAACATTATATTTTACACAGACGTATGTGTACAGCTTGTGTAGAAAAGTGGCAAACGAAGCGGAATGCAGAAGCTACGAATACCGATAAACTCACCCACGCCACGCACATCACTGTGTTAATGTTACTGCTGTGCTGAGAACGGTTCAACACCCCAGGATAATGTCCCCACAGCGGTGGTCCAGTGGTGGTCCATTTCATTCTGATAGCAAATGAAAAGTGTGTGTGTGTGTGTGTGTGTGTGTGTGTGTGTGTGTGTGTGTGTGTGTGTGTGTGTGTGTGTGTGGAGGGAATGTAAGCAAATGCGAATAAATTATTCAGAATGAACAGTGTGTGTTCTAAATGGACACAAATGCAGATAGGATTAGGATTGAGTGTATGTGTTTGTTTGTTTGTTTGTTTGTTTGTTTGTTTGTTTGTTTTGGTTGACTATACAGATGTTCATCAGGGAACACAAAAAAAAAGTCTCCTGTCTTCACTCTCATATGGGTTTGAGGGAGCGGTCAGATATGAAGCTTGCAGTACATGTAGTGATGGAACTGAAGGTGAGGAATCAGATTCCTCAGATCTTCGATTCCTCAGAAATCAAATCCGTCAGATTATAAAATCCATAGACAGTCAGACGTCCCCACAAGAATAGGAATATCTAACAATCCCATCGAGCCCTAACAGTTCTGCAGTAATGATGAATTTGAAGTGGTACCATGGGGGTAGTTGCTGGGGGGTAGTTGCTAGGGGGGTAGTTGCTATGGGGGTAGATGCCATATGGGGTAGTTCCCATGGGGTAAATACCATAGGGGTAGTTGCCATGGGTTAATTGCTATGGGGGTAGATGCCATGGGGGTAGTTGCCATGGGGGTAGTTTCCATGGGGGTAGTTACCATGGGGATAGTTGCCATGGGGGTAATTTCCATGGGGGTAGTTGCCATGGGGGTAATTACCATGGGGGTAGTTTCCATGGGGGTAGTTGCTAGGAGGGTAGTTACCATGGGGTAGTTTCCATGGGGGTAGTTGCTATGGGGGTAGATGCCATGTGGGTAGTTGCTGGGGGTAGTTGCTAGGGGGTAGTTGCTATGGGGGTAGATGCCATGGGGGTAGTTCCCATGGGGTAGTTGCCATGGGTTAGTTGCTATGGGGGTAGATGCCATGGGGGTAGTTGCCATGGGGGTAATTACCATGGGGGTAGTTTCCATGGGGGTAGTTACCATGGGGATAGTTGCCATGGCGGTAATTTCCATGGGGGTAGTTGCCATGGGGGTAATTACCATGGGGGTAGTTTCCATGGGGGTAGTTGCTAGGAGGGTAGTTACCATGGGGGTAGTTGCTAGGAGGGTAATTACCATGGGGGTAGTTGCTAGGGGGGTAGTTACCATGGGGGTAGTTTCCATGGGGGTAGTTGCTAGGGGGGTAATTACCATGGGGGTAGTTCCATGGGGGTAGTTGCTAGGTGGGTAGTTACCATGGGGGTAGTTACCATGGGGGTAGTTGCTAGGGGGGTAGTTACCATGGGGGTAGTTTCCATGGGGGTAGTTGCTAAAGGGGGTAATTACCATGGGGGTAGTTACCATGGGGGAAGTTAATCAGTATTAAGCTCACCTAATTGAAGTGTATGTTCTTCATTGTAAGGGAACGGGTCTGTGGCAGCCAGACGTTGCAGGTTTGATTGAAAAAAGAAGAAGTTATTTCATGCTCCTGTATAAATGCTCCTGTATAAAGACTGTAATTTCATGGTCGTTTAATGCGTCTCGCCCCTCGACGTGCTGTTTAAGCAGTATTGTTCAAGCAACAACGCAGTTACACTGAACATTATCCTGCATGCCGTTCCTACAGCCACATAAAAGCCCGTGCTGATCTTCAGCGTGATCGCGAGCGCAGTATTGCTTTTATTTCCACAGTTCAGTCAGCAAGAAGTTCATATCAAGTAGCTGACATTTCGAGCACAAACGGCTAAATGTTCTGTTTATTTTTGCTCTGCTAGCAGAAATGGTTCCCGAAGACGCCGCGCTCGCACTCGCTCACATTTCCAGTTCGAAACTGCTTCTGGTGAAATCGTTTTTTTTTTTTCCTTCTCATCTTTATCTGACAAGTTTTTAGAAACACTTGAAGTCAAAAGTTTTATAACCGAAAAGTATTGCTTGCCATGTCCACCGATGATGTCACTAACATAACTGATGATGTCACTAACATAGCTGTAGTAATGGTTTCGAAACAGGAAGTGGAATTTGACCTGGCTAACACAGACGATCGGAGCGGTACACATAGTGAAACGTCCCTGTGTGGTTAGACGACATATAGAAGCACTCTTTGGAATGCCGCTCGACCAATCAGATTAGTGTTGTATAAATAAATGATCGTTAACAGAAGGCACTGAGTACAAAGGTTCACTGTAGAAAGCTAAATGCTAAATTGTTCTGTACCGGTGCTAAAAATGTGGGCGTTTAAAGCCGTAAGCCACATCTCTTCGAGTCGCGATGAAAACTTGCACTTCACGGTGTTGTATTCTGTACCGAGGCTTCCCGTTTGAGATGGTGCTTAGATGTTTAATGGAACATCACGTATCTATTCTTATACCATCAACCCTTCCACTATATAGTGCCACATCTCGTTCAGCAGTGTCCTGACTAAGCTCTGTGTGATGCGTTGCACTAAAACTCGAAGAAAGCCTTGTTGTAGAAAACACCAGGAGCCCGGGTTCCGCTCTAGAGAACCCCGATCCGATCTGAAACAGATTAACCACCTTCTATCTTCCTCAGATTTTATTTTCTGTTTAGCTTTCTATGTTTCTCCGTTCCTCAAAACAGAGTGTACTGTGTTCTTGTTTTTTCTTCCTTTTTAAAAAACAAAAAACAAATGTGCTCGGGTTATATAATGGTGGTTTATTCTGATCTGTCACCCGCCTTCTTGCGCTGTAATTTCCCCCTGTTCAGCTCTCTGGCCTGGCTGGAGGCGTTGTCTGATGACTAATAAGCGCACCAAGAGTTTAGTTGCGAAGTTTGCAGGGTAGACGTTCCTGACATGATATAAGAAGATCAGTGATGTCGGCTTAAGAGAAATATCTTCTCTGTTGACTGATTGGCAGATGATGGCTCTGATATATTCTAAACCCTGGTTAATAGGGTGTAATCAATAGCGCTTATGCTAACACTGAAGCTAAAGGACTGCTTAGAAGTAGCACAGGGTCCATTCTGTATCAATGTGGCTACGCAAGACGCTACCCAGTATACTACATATGAATTGGGCTCGACTATATTTTGGTCAAATAATTTCAGGTCTACCAATGTACCAGTCAATTTAATCCATCTCCCTTTTAGCCATTAGCAATTTACCCCAACCATAGAAACCAAAGTGACTTCTTTCCTGCTGCATCTTTGTGCCTGAGCATGTGTGAAACATCATCTAAGGATAAGTGTTAGCATTCCATTTGCAATATTTATTGTAGTGGTTAACGTGTTGCAGTGATAGAGGTGGTTCTAGGACTCTTTTTTGTTTTGTTTCATCAAGCCCCAAAGGCATTAACAGGATGGCCTTGTTCAGGCATTGAAAGGGTAGCTAAGTATTTCTTTTTGAAAGGTTTTGCCACTTTTCGGATGATTCTGTGCAAGATGAGATTACCTTTCATGTCATTTCTGTAGCCTTCTACCATACAATTGAGCCTACCAAGAATTCCCAGAATCGATGGATCTGAGCCGGCTCCACTGTGTGATTGTAGCGAAATAAATATTCCTTTATTTCTTTCTATCGTATCACACATGAGTGCTGTTCCTGTATGTTATAATGCCGTGCTCTGCTGATCAGTGTAGAGTATCTCGGGGGAAACAGCACACAAGCTGCAGTCGAACTTTACTTTATTCTCTGTGACCACTGTGCCGCTAGAAATATGTACAAAATTCACCGGTGCAGTGACTCATGTAGCATTGCTCTGTCGTTCCTACATACTTCTGTAGTGTTAGTGCTGTTCAGGAGTTGTTTACATTGCTGAGAAGATGCTGCTCTCCATCAGTATGAGACCTGGCACGGCCGTTTCCAGGACCGCGTTGTTCTGGAAGAAAATATGACTTTCGTTGCATTTGCTTCATTACGATCTCAGTCATACAATACGATTAAAGATCTACACTTCAGGACAAAGCATTTCGGAAGACATTACAATGCAATTGCAAATGTTGTCAAACCCCTTTACAAGTCATCAGAATGGTCTGGTTGGGAAAGAACTCTTTCAGACATCGTTCCAGCCAGTAATGCTTTTGCAAACCAATAGGCTCTTACATCCATCCATCCATCTTCTATACCGCTTACTCCTTTTCAGGGTCACGGGGAACCTGGAGCCTATCCCAGGGAGCATCGGGTACAAGGCCGGGTACACCCTGGACAGGGTTCCAATCCATCGCAGGGCACAATCATATACACATATGCTCTGACAGTACATATTAAAAGTCATAATAAGTTATCTATCAGCAGATCTTTAAAAAAAATAATAGCTGATAAGTGCTGCTTGCTTGCATAAGCATTCAACCCACCGTTTGCTACAATAACAGCTTGTTGGGTTAAGTTCCTACCAGCTTTGTTTGGAGGTGATTCTTCCTGGAGGATTTGCTCCAGTTTCTTCAGTTTGGTTGGATGTTGTTTGGTTGGAAGCAATTTTCAAACAGTGCCACCGATTCTTAAAGGGCTTTCAGATCCTGGCTACAGTAGAATGTTCACCTTTTTTTTGTTTTTAACGTCTCGTGCATCGCTTTGGCCTTGTCACTTGTCACTGTCCTGCTGAAAGGGATGTTTCTCCCAAACATTAGTCTTTTCATAAGACTGAAGCAAGTTCTCTTGTAATACACTCCCTTCCGTAGTTTTCTCCATCCATTCCTCATTCCATTTTGATAAGAAGTTCATGTTCTGCGCATGAACAGTGTCCCAGAGTACGATGCCGTACACCGGATATATATATCTTCAGACAACAACTCTCTCGATATTGGTCTCATCACACCATAAACCACATCTTTACCGGGTCAGTCTCATGCTTTTATATGGCTCTTCTTGAGCAAAGTTTTCTTTATAGCCGCACCTCAATTCTGCAGAGCTCTTGAAAGGGTTGTCCTGTGCATCTTCAAGATACTCTCAGCCACGGTACTCCCTAACTCCTTCAGAGTGACTGTTGGCCTCAACTATGGCTTCCCTCACCAACCTGCGAAAAGAGTTTGGAGAGACGACCTTGTCTAGGTCGTGCTTGGATGTTGTGATGCAGCTTCCACTTCCTCACTATTGAACGCGCAGTGCTTATCAGGATGCCCAAGCTTTTAGACATCATTTGACTGACAGTCTACTGTAACTAAAGTGATGTTATTTCACAGGTGAAGGTCAATTATAAGTCAGTAGTTTCCTTGTTAAGACAATATATTTCATCTGGAGTTTCCGGAACCTGGTGGGTTAAATACTTACGCAAACGGCATTTTTCAGTTTTGTTTTTTCCTTCGAAGTACTTGCTGATTTGAGAATTTATTTTGACTTTGAAATTGCACTGTTAAAAAAAAATGGGTTTTTGAGTTCGCAATGAAAAAATACTCAGGGGACGAATATGCGTCTATATCATTTGTTATTCAGACGAATCTGATCAATTCCAGACGGGTTGAATATGTTTTGTAAGCCACTGTATATTGTAGCATTTACAAAAAAAATAAAAAATAAATAAAAAGGGTTCCTTTTTAAATAATTCAACTTCTGACAAATCGAGCCAAGAAATAGATAGAATTGAAGAAAAAAAAATGTTTAATCCTCTTCCAATAAATGTTAGAAATGATGTTATTGGAGCAATCCAATCCAAAAAAATACGCCCAAATGCTTTGCAGTTCATTTTGCACCATGTATACGTCTTTCATCATTACTCCAAGTGTGCGTGCCTTTAATACAGCATTCATTTAGAGTCTTATTAGGATCTGTCTGAGAGCGAGCAGCTAATCAGGTCCACGAAGATTGAATTCTCCGTATTTAATTGCTCGTCGGTATCCTTTCGTTTGGTGTGTGGCAGTAATAATGATTAAACTGTAAGAAAACATCAATTCTAGGGGTTCTGAACGTGTTTGATAGACAGTTTATATCTCTTGGATCTCGTTCTGGTGAATGCTGATTAAAGGAGAGATCATTAGCGGTGCATTTTTTATTTTATATATATATATATACAAATATTTGAAGCATGTTGCGATGGGGTTTAATAACACGGGAAAAGATCATCTTATCATAACACGCTGTTAAGAGTGAGCTTTTTCAGACCCCACAATATTCCGCATGGATGAAATTCCTGCCTCTCCGTATACACGATTAGACCCCCATGCGCTGGCTAATACCACAAATTAGCCACATATTATCCTACCAAAAATGTTTCATGAGGTTCGGAGCTTGTGCTTGTTCGACTCCTGTATTATAACATCATAAGCGTCTCTGCGTGATGAATTGTAAGGAAGTATACACACAGCCGTTTGTGTTTTGTTTTGTTCTTTGTTGTTGTTGTTGTTGTTTTTCCGATCTGTGACAGTTTGTAAATGAATGGTTACACCTGAGCGGCCAACATCGTGAGTAATTAACTGTTTATTCGGAAACGAAACACTTCACTTTGTCTAATAGAGCTGCGTGATAATAGCTGGAATGATCATCGTAATTATGTTGAAATCCGGATTCTTTATCATCATTATTCAGGCAACAGAGGAACAAAATAGCTTTATTATTCCACATCATTATCTCAAATAAAATCAGCCCTGCTTTCACGCAGCTTATTATTCCTGTAAATGTGTGAATCTCAATCGAGATAAATATTAGAACAAATGTTTTTCATCATGAATCAATAAGCGACAGTTTGGGAAATTCCTCTGTAAGAAGCTGGAATAAATTAATAATAATTTTATAAAACGTTCCTGAATACAGTTAATCTAAAAACTGATATATATATATATATATATATATATATATTTAGATTATTAATATACAGTAATTCACAACTATCTAACTATATATACTCACTAGCCAGTTTAATAGGAACACCTGTATCCCTGCTTATTCAATCATCCATCCATCCGTCTTCTATATATATTATCCTTTTTCAGGGTCGCAGGGGAACCTGGAGTCTATCCCAGGTAGCATGGGGTACAAGGCGGGGTACACCCTGGACAGAGTGCCAGTCCATCGCAGGGCACAATCACATACACACTCACACACCCATTCATACACTACGGACACTTTAGACACACCAATAGACATTGTCAATAGACAATAGACATTTACAACAGACCTTGTCTCAAAGCAGCTTTACAGAAATATCAACACGGTATACAGATATTAAAGGTGTGAATTTATCCCAACTGAGCGAGCCACTGAGTGGCGACGGTGGCGAGGAAAAACTAAGATGTTTAAAGATGTTTAAAGGAAGAAACCATGAGAGGAACCCGACTCAGAAGGGAACCCGTCCTCATCTGGGGTAACAACAGACAGTGTGATTTAGTACAGTATGGATGTACATGAAGTCTGTATGGCCTTCAGAGCTTGGAGAAGATTTGAGACTTGAGCTCCATCCAGAGGCGGAAAGGACCTGGATCTCCAGTATCTCCATAAATTCGTGTGTGGCTCGGCAAAAGGAGAGAGGGAGAAAAAAGATTATTATGGCTGTGAAGTAGCGTACCATGCATGTGTTTGGACTGGGGGAGGAATCCGGAGCACCCGGAGGAATCCCCCGCAGCACGGGGAGAACATGCTATTCAATCATCTGCTCGGCTAATCATGTGGCAGAAGTGCGATGCAGAAAACCGAGCAGGTTTTTTTTTCTTCTCATTTATTATTTCAGTGGCTTTGACCATGTCGGAGTTGTCGAGGACACACGAGCATGGATTTCAGATTATTTGTAAGTCCCCTGAGCAGCAGTTCTGCAGGTGGAAACACCTTGTCCATGAGAGAGGTCAGTAGAGAATGGCCAGACTGGTTCTAGCAGACATCGAAGTGTATAGTGACTCAAATACCCACTCTTTACAACCAAGGTGAACAGTAAAGCATTTCAGAATGTAAAAGACATCAAACACCTGAGGAGGAGGAACTACAACAGCAGAAGACCACATCCGGTTCCACTCGTGTCAGCCACCAGCAGGATTCTGCAGGAATCTTCGGTGGGTTCAGGCTCACTGAATCTGGACAGTCCACGACTGTAAAAACATCACCTGGTCGTTCGAGGAGGTGTTCCTGTGAAACTGGCTGGTGAGGATTTAACAGACACCGTTCTGATGAACCTGTTTTATAACCTGCACTTGTTTATCTCTGTCAGGGATCTCCATCTGCGCTCCTGTACACCTGCTAAGCCTGGTCATGAGCTGATGGGCCAAATCGATGTGTTGGAGCAGAAAATGACTAAACTACACAGAACATTGGACAGACAGGAGCACAGCTGGGCTCGCAGAAGAGTTAGGACGACTGTAATGCAACATCTCTGTGATCGATTGAGGCACTGTTAGTGTTTTTACATGAAAGAGAGTTGATTTGTTTGGGTCCGTTGTTGTTGTTTTTTTTTGCCGCTGTCGAGCTGGTTGTTTGCAGTTCATCGATTTAGGTACTGCAGGTGCTTGTTTGGCTTTCATGTTCACTGCTTACATGCTGCCACAAGATGTCAGCATTATCCTGGGGAATGAAACAATGCCTTGCATTTGTTATAAACACATATGAATTGAATTTAGTCTATTTTAACTGTATAAACATTTCATAATATATATATATATATATATATATATTTCTGTATCTACAACATGTTCATTTTGCCAGCGGATTTTCACTGTGCTGAACTCGCTTGGGGTAAGATATCATCTGAAATGGTGGGTAACAGTTCTGGAGGTTTTAAACACGAGATCAAATCAGATCGGATTTGATCGGTCCGACACACAACCGTGCACAGTACGACGTGCAGAGAAATGCTTTTTACGACTGTTTGGTGACATTAAAACAGAATTTCCTTGCTTAGAAATAGAAAAAGATATCAAAGATACAGTAGATGGCCAAAAAAACATCAAGCTGAGGTAGTGGGGGGAAAAAAAACTAAATCAGGCCCATACGTACAAATCTCAACAATTCAAATGTAAATTAGGTCAAAGGTGAAACGTCTGGGAGTCCTCGGGAAAAGTAGACAGTATGCTATTACTGTAATATGAATGCAAACTCAAATGCATTCATCATCGCTAAACATAAATATCAATTAAAACTTCTGGGGTTGTTTTGTTTTTTTTAACTATAAAAACAACAAGGCATAGAACACTTAACTTCCATCCATCCGTTTCCCATACCGCGTATCCTACACAGAGTCGCAGGGAGCCTGGAGCCTTTCCCAGGGAACTCGGGGCACAAGGTGGGGGACTCCCGGGACGGGGTGCCAACCCATTTCAGGGTACAATTGCACACATGTTCACACACTACAGACTACGTAGAGATGCCAGTCAGCCTACATCGCCATGTCTTTGGACTAGGGGAGGAAACCGGAATACCCGGAGGAAACCCCCAGAGCATGGAGAGAACATGCGAAGCTTCATCGTGCAGACGCACTTAATTATACTGAACATACTGTAACCTCATGGTTCTCCAAGTCTAAGTGAGATCCCTGATGCAACAAAAGCCGGCATTTTTTCATTTTGTTACACTACAAGTTTTATTTGTACAATAATATTGTACACATATTCATGATCCCCGCGACCCGAGGTTGAGGATGGATGGATGGATGGATGGATGGATGGATGGACATATTCATGATTTGAAAAGTTTCATGCAGATATGATAAAGACCATGAATACCATGTTTCTACCATCAGCGTTTATTTTACACTCCTGACGAACAACTCCTGGTACAATCCCAAAACGCTCTGTATCAAAGAACACATTCGTCTTTTACCGTGATAACGCCCTGAATAATCTCCCTCTCTCTCCTGTCCTTCTGACCTTCTTCATTCTTACCATCCTGAGTGTTGTGATAAATCCTCTTCTTTCTGCCACTCTCACTCTCTCTCCGTCTAATCTTCACGGTCTAGCCGAGCAAACCTGTTCTCCCTTTCTGTCTGCCTATGACACACGGTCTATTTTTAAAACTCATCTTAAGAAAAAAACAAAACACGCCATCTTAATGATCACTTCCCTGAGCCAGAACTTCCATGATGAATCTCTTTGTCCTTTTTGTTCGTGGATTTAACACTTCTTGTGGATTTCACTTTGGCATGCACTCAAGCATTGTAGGCATCTTTGTGGCAAATTGACACAGATCCTCAGACTGTTTTCCTGGCCAGGTGCATTGCAGTGCATGGTTTTCTCTCTTAACATTCAGGCTTAAGAGTTCAGTCTTGGTGTCGTCAGACCGTGGAATATAGTTTCAAACGGTCTGATGGTCCATTTGGTCTCTATTTGGTCTAAGCTATTTTATCATCATAATCTCATTTGTGGATTTCTGCAGAGATGTCCTCCCTTTTCCATGTGGAAACACTGGAGTTATTGGTCACCTCTGGGACTGAAGCCCTTCTTCCCAGTTTGATCAGTGTGGCTGGGCGACAGCTCTAGGAAGAGTCTCTGGACCTTTTCTTTTTAACTTGCCTCAGTGATTGATGGACAAGTCCCTTAAACCTGTGCCGTTTTTTTTTTTGGCTCTGTCATGCTCGGTGATATGTGGGCCTTTTTACATAGACATGCGTCTCACCAGATAATGATACAGAATAGTGGTGAAATAATGAACGTTAAATCCTTGTGGAACTCATTAACTGCTTGCTCTCAGATCCTAATGAAACTCTAAATGAGCGCTTTATTAAAAGCAAGAGTACGGTTAAGCTTGTAGATAAAAAGCTCACAGATAGTGCTGGGATTACCTGTAAAACATAAAGAAGTGGTGAGACTAAAGCACCTAATTAGAGTGTTAAAGATGTTGGCCTTTTCCGATTAGGATTAGATTACACCAAGCTTATTCCAACAAAATGAGCTAAGTAGCATTTCATATTTCACAACATGCTATTCAATGCACTGTCTTTTCTTCAGTTATCCATCCATCTTCTATACCGCTTACTCCTTCTCCTTCTTCAGGGTCACGGGGAACCTGGAGTCTATCCCGGGGAGCATCGGGCACAAGGCGGGGTACACCCTGGACAGAGTGCCAGTCCATCACAGGGCACAATCACATACACACTCACACACCCATTCATACACTACGGACACTTTAGACACGCCCATCAGACTACCATGCATGTGTTTGGACTGGGGGAGGAAACCGGAGTACCCGGAGGAAACCCCCGCAGCACGGGGAGAACATGCAGACTCCACACACACACACACACACACAGGGCCACGGTGGGACTCGAACCCCCGACCCTGTAGGTGTGAGACGAACGTGATAACTATGTGTTAGAGTATTTTCTTTAGGGTTAGGGTTATTTTTCTTTTCTTTTTTTGGTTCAAGATGGATGGATGGATGGAAGTTTTAAACTGTGAAAACACTTCTTTTTTTTTTTTTCTTTGTGGAGTATGTTATGCAGGTCAATGAGAAGAAGAAACAAACTCAGAACTCTAGAACTATAATATAACAAAATGATGGGAAATGTGAGTGGCTCTGAATGCACAGTACTTGAATCATGTGTACGTTATAATAAATTGTTTTGATTTTAAACATTACTATACAGAATCAACACTTTTATAGCTCTATATATTATACACAGTACAACAACATCTTCTTCAGATAGCCTGAAGCACTTTTAGTCTTTCGATTTGACCGAAGTCTGCACTGTTCCAGATCAGACTGTACTGGAATGGGAATAGTGTGTGATGGATTTGGATGTGATGTGATGTAGTTGATGTTTTCACCAGTAGGGGGAGAAAGCAGCAGACGTAAAGACTGCCCCGAAGCATCATTACTGCCAACCTAGTCTCACACATAGCGTTACTGTCTTGTGCCAGATTGGGATTTCCTGTTATTTTGGGCTGCTTTTGGTTGAATACGAAATAGTTTTGTTAAATAGCAAAGAAACAAGACGAGACCAATGTGAGATATGAACACTGGATATATTGTTTGCCATTTTTCAAGAGGACGAGTATCTCAATAAAGATAGCCGCTTGTTTTAGGAGTTCAGCTTTTATTTCCAGGTTTTTACATCTAGATGTCTTAAATAACGTTAAAAAAGAAGAAGATTATAATAATTTCACGTTGCTGTAATGTATATATGAACAAATAAAGGGTCCTTCTTCTCCTTCAGTTTCAGGAGTTGTTTGTTTCAGGAGGGTTCTCACTTCAGTCTCCTCTTGAAGAGGTGAAACGCATGCTCCATTAGCTTAAGGTCTGGCGATGGACTTGTCCAGTCTAAAACCTTCCAATATTTCCCCCTGATGAAGTCCTGTGCCGAGTTGACGGTGTGGTTTTGGATCATTGTCTTGCTGCGCGATGAAGTTCCGCCTGATCGATGTGGACGCATTTCTCTGTAGACTGGCGGACAGAATTTTTCCTATAAACTGCTGAATTCATTCTGCTGCTACCCTCATGAGTTCCGTCATCGATAAAGAACAGTGAGAATGTTCCAGAAGCAGCCGAGGCAATGACACTACCTCCACCATGTTTCTCAGATGATCGTGAATGGTTTGGATCATGAGCAGATATTTTCGTTCTCCACACTTTGGGCTTTCCTTCACTTTGGTTCGAGGTTCGTCTCGGTTCCCGGACCTTTGTCTGTTTGTGTATGTGTTGTATCTGGCATGCTGTGAGAGCTAAATGGACCATCCATCCATCCATCCACCCATCTTCTTCCGCTTATTCCTTCTTCAGGGGAACCTGGAGCCTATCCCAGGGGGCATCAGGCACAAGGCGGGGCTAAATGGACCAGTTTTTTTTTTTAATTAGAACCAACCAATCAAATAGACACGCTGCACAGAAGGCAAACGTAAACATATTATTTGTTAGAAGTCGGTCCAAATTTCATTAACTGTGTTTTTTTCTTCTGTGTATGTGACCGAGAGATCAAGCCGGTTTTCCAAAATGGCAGCCCTATTATATATAGTACACAGCCATTTCCATCAGGACCAGGTATTAATCCAGCTTAGCACTAATGAATGTGCACATGTGCTTTGGCATGTTTAGGTGTACACTGTGTTTTATATGTCTGGGGTCATTTATTCGAACTGGCAGTGACACAAACACACTTTAGAGCATGCTGTGAGATGAAGTTTCTGTATATTCTACGATGTTTATTCAAGCTACAGCCTGAAATGTGGAACTTCAGTCAAGCAATGAATTTATTATGACTTCATAATGATGTATTAAGGAAATCTGCACTTTAATTGATGTTGACACAGTGTGTGTGTGTGTGTGTGTGTGTGTGTGTGTGTGTGTTATAGTCTGGAGTAATATAATCTCCTGTACTGATATGGTTTTGAGGGTTTCAACCAATTTATTTTCTTTTTTTTTTTAAACAATGATCTTCTTTGCTGTTATTTTCTGGCAGAAGTCGGGGTTCAGGGATTGCAGCACAAAAATCCTTGCTTTATCTTTGCCAGTGATGACTAGCATTTAAATTGATTTACACACTTTCTGGCAGATGATTTAAAAGAAAAAGCAAGTGGTTGGCTTTAAAAAAAAAAAAAAAAAAAAAAAAAACTGGTTTTCAGACTGCTGAAGGAGCTGGAAGGTCGTGAAAATGTCAGCGTGAATGACAATGAGCTTCTTACCACTTCCAGTTGTCGTTTTGGGGTTGTTGTTGTTGTTGTTTTTTTTTTTTTGGAATATGTACAAGCAAAATCTTGCAATCCGAGTGTTTGCATTTTGTCCCCTCTCAGGACTTTTAAGAGCCTTTAAAATTTTCCCCTGATGTCCACCAGACAGATTAGCATCATTAGGTAACAGCATGTGTGTGCAGAGCGCAGTTCACTGTGTTGCGCTAATTAGCGACGCATAATGGTGGATGGAGCGTCACTGAAGAGGTTCATTCTGCCCAGTCCCATGTGACACCAGGAAGTAGCAGGTCTCGCTGACCCCAGTCATTATCATCATCATCATCTTTTTCATCATAGTTCACAGCTCAGGTGCAGTTTTAGCAGCCTGCTCGCAGTCGAATCACACTGAGATCTGTGACGTTCTGACCGCTTACACATCATCCTCCCTTTGAAGGCATGGATGGAATAAACAGAGGACAGAGAGTAGATTTTTAAACCCTTCTGGTTAGCCTTTAGCAGGTCTGTGTAACATTCTAATATCTCGCCAATGTGTTTAGCATAGAAAGAAACCGACGTGTACTAGATTTTCTTTCTAGATGTCGTACAAGCTACCACAGTGCTCAACAGTAGAAAATGAGAGGTCCGTTGGGACGGGAATCATCAAAATGATTGTTGTATGTCAAATCGTCAGAATTGAATCGTAAAAACAGCGTGTCCATGACGTAGAGAACGCCACTGCTGGTATACAGTACACATAATATATAAGGAGGAAAGAGTCAATACTGTCTGTAATAAAAATGCCCAATCGAGTCGCTTTAACACAGTTAAGATTGTCTAGGTGGACTTGGATCGATAGAGGTGTCTCACCAGGTCTGCATCCTGCAAAGGACACAAAAGAACCTGAAAGCACTTACGTGTTCTTGAGATAAAAGCTTAGGGGCTCTGGTTTATGTGTCGGTACGAGCACAAGCCATAGTAAACGAGCCAACAATAAATAAATACAAATAAAAAAAACATTTGTTGCAGATTGTCACATGGCTTGGTAAATAAATTGATATTGAATCTGTAAGTCATCACTGCGCTGCTCTGTGCACACTCCTTCACACTTCTTAACCCTCCTATTATGCTGAAAAGTTACATCCACGATGGTAAAAAAATTTCAAAGAGAAAATTTGAAAATGAGGAATCAATTTCTTTAAGCCGAATACACTTAAATATAACAAAAAATAAATAAACTCACACTTTGTAATTTAAAATAAAATTGTGTTATATTTATGTGTATTTAGCTTAAAGAAATTGATTTATCAGCTTAAAAATTTCGAGGGAATTAGTTTCCTCAAACATGTCATATTTCAAGGAGGTAACTCTGGACTTCATTTCCCAGCAGCCACTGCACCAAACTACATCATTGTCTATCTTGACCTGTGTCCCTGTACCATGTTTTGTTTGATAGTTTATGTTCAGCCTTAGCCACAGTATTTTGCCGAGTTGTCGTAGTGTCTTTGTTTTGTTAGTTGTCTGTCTATTAAAATGTCTGAAGATCTGCGCTTGCTTCCGTATCCGCGGTAAATGAACTTATCCGGTTTCACAGTGCGAAAAAAGCTCATTAATCTAAACCTATAGATCTGAATGGTCTCATGAATCCCACGAGACTGGTATGGACTACGATCAACTAGTATTTAGGTTATTACGCCTAATCGACTTATCAATTGAAAGGGTTTCCTAAATATGTGTTTGTGCGACCCCTGTAGCTGAGATCACACACGCTTCGTCACACCTCATGCTGTTACGGCCAGCAACGATCTGAAGCACGCAGAACCGAATCTGCTCAGCACGAAACTCTTGTTAGCGACTCACCGTTTTAACTTCTTTTTTACATTTTTTTATTGACTCGCTCATAAATATCATTTAAGATATGCACATAGCGGACTTTTTTCCTCATTACTCTTTAATCCTTCTGTTATGCCTACTACAAAAAGCTGCTGTCCTTGAACATCTGTTATCATTTGCAGCAGTACGATATTAAAATACCCAGTGTAGCTGCTATCAATCTAGATTAAATATGAGATTAATGGATTGGGATACGGGCTGACATTGTTTATTGCTTTGTGTACAAATCTAGAAAATGGGTGATTTTCAGCTACTCAGATTATAAATAGAAAGATATTAGAAAATTGCAGCAGTAACTCAATTTCAGTAATATTACCTGAACTGAAAAGACTTACTGCTCAGTAGCGCCAACCAGCTAGCTAAATCTGTTTAACACGTGATGAACACATTTTCATAAGTCATCCGAGTGGAATCCGCACGTATATTGCCCATAACCTATAAAACGGCTTTTTTGTTATAGATGTCCAACTTTCTTTTCTGTTCAGAGCCTTCCAGCCGTCCTGCTCCTTCACACACTGTCTGAGAACGAGGGAGACTGGAGCATTCTTCCCCTACTGCCTTAGTAAGTGCACTCACCCCATCTGTGCTCATATGGCCATTACGCACACATACACACACACACACACAGACAGATGAGCAGATTTAAATCATAAAAATCCACCACATGGATCCAACCGACTCCATCTGCTGTGATGAAGCTTTTACAGCCCAAAGGAATGTAGTATAGATTTCTTTCCATCAATACCGCATTGTTTGTTTGTTAACGATTCTCAGTAGATCCTCATGATAGAGACACTTTATCTGAAAGCGATGAAATGCTCGGCACGGTGAACATCATTAGCAACACCGAGCATATGAGCGTATCCTATCTGTTTCTTCCTTTCTAGTTTTTCCTCTCACTTTGGGGAAAACTCCTCATGGGTGATGTTCCTTGAAGAGGAAACGAGCATAAAACTGGAGAAACTTCACAGAGTCCTCAAAACGTTTGAGCGCAGAAAAGTAAGTGCACCTTCTTTAAAAAAAAAAAAAAAATTTGTCTTGAAATCATTATTATATATAATTATATACAGCCCGATTCAAAATTATTGGAACACGAAGGCCCGTTCTGTTGTTTTTCGCTGGTCATTGAAGGCATTTGAGTTTGAGATCAAAAGGTTAAACTCATGATGGAATGAACTCAGGAGTTTACAGGAACATCATGTTGTCTGGCAATTTAGAGAGAAGTGCGTCCAAGTTAATCAGGGGGAACTTTGTCAAGACAATGCCAGACGATGAGCTGCCAACGCAACAACGGACTTTATCATGGGGAAGTCAACCACCAGACCTTGACCCAACTGAGTAGCATTTCTCCTTCTGAAGAGGAGACTGCTGCTGCTGCTAATATGTTGGTCCCCGACGCCACAGCACACATTCAGAGGTCTTGTGGAGTTTATGCCTAGACACGTCAGAGCTGTGAGGACCTACACAGTATTAGGCACATGGTTTTAATGTTATGGCTGACTGGTGTAAGTTAACAAATTCCTGGTGGGCACTTTTCGCTTACTCCGTGTTCGGCCAACTGATATAAAGGGTATGTACATCGTCTGTAGAATAATGAAACGAAGCATTCTGATCGTGTTGGCAGTTAGATGTTTGAAATGTTAGGCTTGTTAAACTGTCTGAGGGATCGTTTATAAGGAGACAAGCACTGTGTGTTAGACTGTAGAGTTTTCACTGTTGAGCTTTGATTCGCAGTACAATTTGAAAGGCATGCTCGTCAGACAGCAGCGTTCTATGTATAAACTGCTAAAAATACCGAAAAGACTCTTTCGCAGTTCTGTAAACACTGGAACAAAGCAGACGGTCAGGCATTCAGGCCCAGAACAATGAGCAAGAAGGGAGTCATAGTGGCAAAAAAAAAAAAAATCTTTCTCCATCAATAAGAGTTTGATTCATTCTGAGTGGAAATCCCTTGATGTCTCCCTTAGGCACTGTAGGAAGTACTGCGGCGGAGATTGTTTCTTTGATACACAGTGTAGATCTGTGCTTTGCTCTGACAATACACTTTGGGGTATTGGTGTTGTTGGTCTGTGCTTTTCCGAAATACTTGTGAAATTCTTTCCATAGACCTGTTGCCATCGATTGCCCGCGTAGACATCTTCCAGGTGACATCGCGAGGGATCGTGTGCACTTCTGCTCCTTCTTTTTAGACTAGACGAGATGATTGGCAGACATTGTTGTGTTACAGCAGCTTTATTGAAATCCAGGTGTTGATTTGGATCTCAGATGTGCAAGTCTGTAGTGACCTTGGCTGAGAAACTGGCTGAGGTGGAATAAGGAAAACGCCTTATGAGGAACCAGAATCAAACCTGTGCCCTTCCTGTACTCACACGGGATAATTATACCAAATATTAATAGGGTATAAAAACAAAGAAGTATGTTCTTAGAGAAATGTCATAAAAGTGATAAATGTCCTCCTTCTGCAGTGGTGGACAGATTTCTTCTGCTTATCATTCACACACTCAAGGTCTTCCAGCCGGCTTCATTTTATTTCTGGCAACAGCCAGCGATCAAAATAATAAAGTCTTAGGAAATGGAAATAGATCTAGTACACACGCTGTTGTTGTTGTTGTTAATCTCGCTGGAGGAACCACAAGTCAACTGCAGTAAAAACATTTTAACACGCACTGCTTTTCATTTCAAATGACTTCAGCGGTTGCAGTTAGTTAGTTAATTAGTAGATAGTGAACATATGGTCCTCAATCACCAACTCACCAACAGTAGCACATTATTAGGAACATTCATGCAAATATGCAGTCAACCAATCATGTTGCAGCAGTGCAATGCATGAACTCGTGGTTGTTTTCTTTGACGTTTGGTGAGAATTACTCTCGCTGCTCCGTCTTTTCTCTGCCTACAGGAGTGGTTTCTTGGCAAGCCGCTTCACGATGAAGAATCCACCATCATCCACCATTACGCCTTCGCTGAGAACCCGTCTGCCTTCAAGTACCCAGACTTCAGTGCGGGCTGGGCTCTGAGCATGCCGCTCGTCAACAGGTCAGACTGGATCTCTCACTTTCAGCTCAGCTAATGCTGTGAATGGCGTGACGTTAGGAACGGAAGCGAGAGATGGGACATGAAATTGTTCAGGCTGTTGTGGCGCTGCAATTTTCTTAGCCTCATTCAACAAGGCTTTTCTATGACTTGCCAATTACTAAGCAGCAAGACACCACCGTAGATTGCATAATGTGTGTTGTTTTTACCACACATCGTAGGATAAACAAACATGCCATAATTTGACATGTAAATGACCTAATATCGCCATTTACAATTTTATTTACATAATCTTACTTTGATGATGAGACTAATGCAGGCTTAACACTCTGAAGTAATATATGGTTAATAGGAGACTTCTTGGCTCACCTTGGTCTACTGTTGGCAGCGCTATAGGCACCTTAATTAGCAGGAAGGAGCCAGTTGTGATTCAGCTAGGCATGGAACAATGAAGAACACTTTATTTGCTTTCTTGTCAACTGCCTGGCATAAAAAGAAAGTATTATGTAAAATAACAGATCTAGTTTCCATGGAGAAAAATCAAGGAGGTTGTCAGGGACTGGCAAAAAAACAAAAGCATTTGAGATTCTTGGAACAAACCTACCTTCCGATTTCCTGATTAAACCACATGACATCGAACCCCTCGGAAAATGATATGCAAAAGAAGGTTACAGCAGACAATTTACTGGTATACACCACAAACAAAAACGGATTTCACTCATAGACCAATAAACATCATCAAATCTGTGGAGTTCCCCTGCAGAGACAGATGAACTGTAGCAGGTTCTCCAAGAAGCCTGGAAAGACCAACCAGAATTTATTTAGTTTAAGCACATGTTCAAATGCGATGTGATAGTTTTTTTGTTTTGTTTTTAATTGGTTGTTTTATTGTTTACTGCTCAATATGGAAATAAATCTGATATTTAGTAACTTCATAATTATGTACTCATTACTTCATAACTTTTTTTTAATTAAGCAATGTGGAGTTTGTTGTACGAGTATATTTCGCAACACCTAGCTTTCTGTGTATCAAAGTATTTTGCTTGGTGTGAAGGATTTTGCAAAATTGCATATTGTAAGTGACTAAATAGCAACTGTGTGGCCCTCACCAACTGCTACAAACAAATAACCTCAGTTTTTTTTTATAAAAACAAAAAACACAGCAGATTTCATTATGTAAACCTAACCCTAACTTACATTCAGAAACCAGGTGGGGGGAAAAATCACTTCCCACTTCCACAATCTTCGAGTAATTAGCAGCCAGATGTTACTTATGAAATGCTCAAGATTAGTGAATCATCAAGAGGTGTGACTGTGACTATAAAAGCAGAACTCAGCACTCAGGTGTGTCTACATCGTGTCAAAGAGAAAGGACATCAACCATGATCTCAGACAAGCAATTATTGCTGCTCATCACCCTGAGAAGCTTTGATGGATTGTATGGTATAGCATACGGCGTTGATCAGTAGCTGTTTTGTGCTGTCCTTTTATATATATATAAAACTTCCACTTCATCCTAACAGCCCACAGCACTGTTGTCTTGTAAGATGCTGCTGTCCATGGTGCTGAAGCTGTGCTGGATACTAGTATTCTTGGCTCTCGTTTATCAATCATCCCTATACATAGTTTCGAGCGTTACCTCTACATACACACATATCAAAACAGAGAATGGGATTCATCTTGTGAATTCCCTGTGCATGAGGATGCACCCCTGACCACGCGTATGCAGAGTCCCCTAGTGACAGAAAAGCGTAATCGTGAGTAAACTGATTAGGCGGAGCTCTCGTCACAATTCTTATCAGTCATGTCAGAGTCTTTACCGATTATGGTGCTCACAAGGGGCAGACATGTGACACCGACAAAGTGTGAAGCCAAATCATATGAAAGGCGCAAGAGAAGAGTGATTGCTGAGAATGATGAATGGCTCATCCATAGATTTTTTTTTTTGCCCAGTGCAATTTTATTTGATCTTTGTCCAAGGGATTTTAGCTACGATTATGATTCAGTAAGAAATTGGAAAAAATTCCCTACCTAATTTTTGGAGCAATGGTCTGCACACGTGCATGGTAGTCTGATGGGCGTGTCTAAAGTGTCCGTAGTGTATGAATGGGTGTGTGAGTGTGTATGTGCCCTGCAATGGACTGGCACCCTGTCCAGGGTGTACCCCGCCTTGTTCCCGATGTTCCCTGGGATAGACTCCAGGTTCCTCGTGATCCTAAAAAGGAGTAAGCGTTATAGAAGATGGATGGATGGGTGGATGGATTTCTCATCCTCTATGGTATACAGCCGTGTGGCAATTTCCTGATGTGCAGACCTTGTGCACAAATTCAGACATTGTTCTGCAAACACTTTGCGAAATGAACGCCCTGCAGTCTCCTGATCAGTAGTGCCACTCTATATTAAATGCTGGCAGGTTCTCAGTGGAGTAACCGTGTCCTAAGATTAAATGCAAAACTCATAAATTAGAACAGAGAATTAATTATAAGTACATGAACTGT
Source organism: Ameiurus melas (assembly GCA_012411365.1). Classification (NCBI taxonomy): domain Eukaryota; kingdom Metazoa; phylum Chordata; class Actinopteri; order Siluriformes; family Ictaluridae; genus Ameiurus; species Ameiurus melas. The sequence goes on along the minus strand of CM022759.1, from coordinate 32,850,427 downwards.
CAATTATAATATAAATGTCACAATATATGGTGTAATTGAGTCTCGACTTGTGTTTAATTAGGTGCGTAAAAAACTCATTTGAATGGATTTGTTTATTTCAGGCTCTCCAACAAGGTGCAAGAACAGCCTCTGAAGTCGGACTTCACCATAGACCTCAAACATGAGGTGAGTCGAATTGTTGTATTGATCATCGGTCGTGAAGCTCATGAATTTTATATATTATTTTCGAATTACATCCGAAATGCTGACTACTGATTTTCTCTCTGTCCTAGCAAGCGCTCTGATCTCTCATGATGTTCTTCTTCTTATTATTTTTTATATTATATATATATATATATATATATATATATATATATATATATATATATATATATATATACGGCTTTTCATCCAGGCGGCTCTTGAATTTGAAATAGTCACGCTGCAGTGTCAAGGACCTTTTCAGATCGGCAATTCCACTCTGTCTCTCTTTCCATCTTCACGCATTCTCTTTTTTTTTTTTCAAGACCTTGTCTCCTAAAAGTTTCTTTTGACTCCCTATCGCTGCACACCTTCTGTCCTCTCTCTCTCTCTCTCTCTCTCTCTCTCTCTCTCTCTCTCTCTCTTAAATTAAATCACCTTCATAACACCTTTATCGTGCTTTTTTGCTTTCTTTTTCAATTTCTTTCATATCTCTTTGGTGTCAGCCATCTTAGCTTTGGTGCACAGGGCTGTCTTTTTTTTTTTTTTTTTTTTTTTTTTGGCCTCTGGATGTACTGTGAAACTCACATTTTCTTGCCTATGAAAGTGCATGATAAGTCTGAAAACTAATGGAAAAGT
>CM022759.1:32799608-32844608 GCA_012411365.1 Ameiurus melas | reverse complement strand
CATGGATTGTCCAGAACATCCCACAGACGCTCGATCGGATTGAGATCTGAGGAATTTAGAGGCCAAGTCAACATCTAATGGATTAATTTTCATGTTTCTTAAACCATTCTGGAACAGTTTTCACGGTGTGGCAGGGTGCATTATTCTGCTGAAAGAGGTCACTGTTATTAGGGAGGGCCCAAGTGTTCCCAGTAAAACATTGTCCAGAGCATCACACTGCCTCCGCTGGATTGCCCTTCCATAGTGCATCCTGGAGCCATCTCTTCACCAGGTAATGCGATGCACAGGCACCCAGACATCCACATGATGTAAAAGAAAACATGATTATTCAGACCAGGCCACCTTCTTCCGTTGCTCTATGGTCCAGTTCTGATCCTCACGTGCCCACTGTAGGCGCTTTTGGCAGTGGACAGGGGGTCAGTATGTGCACTCTGTCCGGTCCGCGGCAACGCAGCCCCATTCCGAGCATGCTGTGATGCACTGTGTGTGACAGATTTCATAGCCAGCATTTTTCAGCAATATGTGCTACAGTGCTACTCTTCTGTGGTATCAGACCAGATGGACTAGCCTTCATCAGTGAGCCTTGGTTCAACGGTTGTCCTTCCTAGGACCACTTTTAGTAGGTGCTAACCCCTTGCTACCGGGAACACCTCATCACAATTTGACCTGACCCTGCCAAGCTGCTGAGATTTTTTCGTTGCCCATTTTTCCTGCTTCCATCACATCAACCTCGAGAACTGACTGTTCACTTGTTGCTTTGTCCCATATATCGCACCGCTTGATAGGTGTTATTCTAAAGTGATAATCAGTTATTCAGGTGGATGTTAGAGACCTTGTGCTCCTCCGCCTTCCGTTTGAGGATGCCCCACAAATGCTCAATAGGGTTTAGGTCTGGAGACATGCTTGGCCAGTTCATCACCTTCACCCTCAGCTTCTTTAGCAAGGCAGTGGTCGTCTTGGAGGTGTGTTTGGGGTCATTATCATACTGGAATACTGTACTGCGGCCCAGTCTCTGAAGGGGGGGTCATGCTCTGCTTCAGTATGTCACAGTACATCTTGGCGTTCATGGTTCCCTCAATGAACTGTAGCTCCTCAGTGCCAGCAGCACCCATGCAGCCCCAGACTATGACACTCCCACCACCATGCTTGACTGTAGGCAACACACACTTGTCTTTGTACTCCTCACCTGGTTGCAGCCAAACACGCTTGACACCATCTGAACCAAATAAGATTATCTTGGTCTCATCGGACCACAGGACATGGTTCCAGTAATCCCTGTCCTTAGTCTGCTTGTCTTCAGCAAACTGTTTGTGGGCTTTCTTGTGCATCATCTTTAGAAGAGGCTTCCTTCTGGGACGACAGCCATGCAGACCAATTTGATGCAGTGTGCGGCGTATGGTCTGAGCACTGACAGGCTGACCCCCCAGCCCTTCAACCTCTGCAGCAATGCTGGCAGCACTCATACATCTATTTCCCAAAGACAACCTCTGGATATGACGCTGAGCACGTGCACTCAACTTCTTTGGTCTACCATGGCGAGGCCTGTTCTGAGTGGAAGCTGTCCTGTTAAACCGCTGTATGGTCTTGGGCACTGTGCTGCAGCTCAGTGTCAGGGTCTTGGCAATCTTCTTATAGCCTAGACCATCTTTATGCAGAGCAACAATTATTTTTTTCAGATCCTCAGAGAGTTCTTTGCCATGAGGTGCCATGTTGAACTTCCAGTGATCAGTATGAGGGAGTGTGAGAGCGATGACACCAAATTTAACACACCTGCTCCCCATTCACACCTGAGACCTTGTAACACTAACAAGTCACATGACACCGGGGAGGGAAAATGGCTAATTGGGCCCAATTTGGACATTTTTACTTAGGGGTGTACTCACTTTTGTTGCCAGCGGTTTAGACATTAATGTCTGTGTGTTGAGTTATTTTGAGGGGACAGCAAATGTACACTGTTACACAAGCTGTACACTCACTACTTTACATTGTAGCAACGTGTCATTTCTTCAGTGTTGTCACGTGAAAAGATATAATCAAATATTTACACAAATGTGACGGGTGTACTCACTTTTGTGAGATACTGTGTGTGTGTGTGTGTGTGTATATATATATATATATATATATATATATATATATATATATATATATATATATATATATATATGTGTATTTATTTTTGCATTTTTGCAGTTTACTTCATCAGTAAGTTCCAGCATTCATCCCAGATCTGCTGGAACAACTTGCTTTCCTCACCTTCGAATCTTTTATCAGCTCACTTCAGCTCTGATGTTATCACGACTCGGTGGTGCTTCCCTCAGCACAGAGACTTAGTTAGAGCAGCCTCACATCCACATATTTTCAAAAGAGTACTTTAAAAAAAAAAAAAAAAAAGAGTACTTTTGATTACCATCCTCCCAGCATGGTGGAAAAAAGGCTTTCAGCACACCTCCAGCAGATGAAGTGAAGACGTGAGGTGAACAGAGCTTTTCTCTTTTGTTTGAGTTAGCGAGATTACCCAAGACTGGAGTGCCACACATCTGGGAAATGGGGCCGGCGGATTCACAGTTTAACTCTGAACCTTGCGTTTGTTATTTTTAGGATTTCTTATATAAAACCTAGTGCTTAAGTGACGAGCTAGAATTCTCAAGTCCTATTATTGGCTTGGACATCTAACTCCTTCTCATGGCTAAATGTAGCTCCTGACTACCTGGTGTAAAAGAGACTCTTGTTTTTTGTTTTTTTTTAAATGTGTGTTAATCCTAACATGGAGAATTAAATTAATCAGAGATGCCCTCCAATGAATTCTAACTATTCATATTCTAATCACAAAATTGGTGTTTATCTGAGCAGTGTAATTTATTTTGCCCAGATATGAGACGTTTCATTATCTAGGATTTTATTATCTACCCAGTCTAACATATACATTCTATTTACATGTAATACTGTCCGAATGAAATCACTGTATTTCAACTGGAAAATTCTTATTCTTAAATGAATAGTTCTTATATACTAATGACTCCTCTTAATAGTTGACTGATCTAAAGATATGCGATGCTGTGTATTGTGTGTAATATTTGATATTTCCCATTAGGTTAAATCATGAAGGAAGAGAAAGTTCAGGGTCTGGTCCTTTTCCGTAAAGCAGAAAGTAAAATCTGTCGCACTGGAGAATGGTCCCTAAGGCACTACTCAAAAGCACACCTTACACAGTCAATCAAACCTGTTCGACATGCTCCGAATTTAAATCGAGTTTAAAAGTCTTTCTGTGCGAGTTTGTAATCCTGAGATAAAAGATTCTCTACCAGAAGGAGAATATTAAATTACTTCTGCACTGACCTTGTGTTTAAAATGCTTAACTGAGCTGTAGGCAAGAAACAAAAGATCTGTCAGATAACTTATGCTGTGTGTACACATGTTTGTGTGTGTGTGTGCATGTGTGTATATATGTGTTTGTGTGTGTATATATGCATGTGTGTGTGTATATGTGTATGTGTATATGTGTGTATGTATGTATATATATATATATATATATGTGTGTGTATGTGTGTATATATGTGTGTGTATATATATATATATATACATATATATGTGTGTTTGTGTGTGTATGTGTGCATATATATATATATATATATATATATATATATATATGTGTATATATATGTATATATATATATATATATATATGTGTATATATATGTATATGCGTGTGTGTGTGTGTACGCACATCAGTATTTGTCTGTGTACAGCGACGCAGTGTATGCAGAGAGCACATAATAACGAGGTGACATTTGTGAGGATGAAGTGGTTTTTGATGTGGTGTAACTGGTGCACTGACCTGTCGGTTTCAAGCGGTGCCGACTGTTTTTTTTTGTTTGTTTATTTGTTGTTTTTTTTCCATCAGGGTGAGCCTGTTAAACGGGAGGACATATTTGTAGCGGTAAAAACGTGCAAGAAGTTCCACATAGAAAGAGGTGAGCTGATTTGTCGTTTCTTTAATCAGGTTCATCATATTGAACCTTTGTGGAGCACTCAGAATGTGTGTTTCATTTCATACGAAGTGAATGCCATTTCCAAAAACTCTACCTTCCAAGTGTAGTTAATTCAACGCAATAGTTTACACTTGGATGAATCCGTTTGCTAGACAGATCTGACCAGGACACCAGGTACATTATGCGATACACCGTGGCCTGTATTCAGAGGTGTGTGCATGTATAGAAATCGCATACATCACTAATCAGATATCAGACTCAAGGCCCTGCTAGGCCCTTGAGCAGTGCCCTTAACCCTCATTTATACTGCTCAGCTGTATAAATGATCTAACTCTAAGTTGCTCTGGATGTCTGCAAAATGGCTGTAAATGCAAAACAACACTGGACAGGGGCTGATCAGATGCACCTTTATTTATGATTGGACCGTATTATGAACAGGTTAATCAGATCACATAAAAGAACGTTTGTACGTAGCAGAGCGAATGAAAAGATGGCGTACTGTACTGTACTGTACTGTACTGTCTTTGTTTTAATGCACAAATACCTGCAAAGCTTTAAAACCAATGCACAATCTCTGATCTACTTGATCATCTTGGGCCCGTTAGACTAGACTCGTTCTTATCAAACCTGTCCTCAACCTTGGATTACTCCTGAGTAGAACTCTTCTTTTTGAAGAACCTTCCTTTAGAACAATAGATCAGAGCGCCTCATCTTCACTCAAGTCCTGTGTCTGATTCTGAATGTTCTTTCTTATGCAGCCAAATACCTTCTCTGTTCTTATCTCTGAATCGAATGCATCTTTCTGTCTGATTTATCCTGCACCCACTCCTATTTTTAATAAGAATCATGTCTGCCGTCACCTGCCATCTCATTAATATCACTTATTTCTGGTTTTAGTATGTCCTTACTGCACCCAAAACACATATCCCTGTTCTGTCGAATGTCTTACTTGAGAACGATCAAGTCAGACACCTCAGTTTTTATCCAATCTCTTTATTCTCTTTGTTTTATGTAGGTGTTGGTGTTGTAGCCTCACAGTTCTACATTTTAGTCGATAACAATAATCTTTTGAAACCCCTTCAAGCTGTCTTTCATTCCCGACACAGCACTTAGATTGTTCACTCATGTGTATTAAATGATCTTTTCACTTGACTAACTCCAGGGCCTTGAAAGTTCTCCTCATTCTTGATCCTCAGCTGCTTTTGCTTCATTAGATACTCATTTCATGTCTGATTGAATGATAATGAGTCTGTATTAGTCACATATACATTAGAGGACAGTGAAATTCTTTTTTTTTTTTTTTTTTTTTTTTCATACCCCAGCATGTTAGGAAGTTGGGGTCAGAGCGCAGGGTCAGCCATTATACAGCGCCCCCTGGAGCAGAGAGGATATCAGATATCTGGTAATAGAGATGTTTTCCTGTTTCCCTCACTAATCTCATTTTGTTTCTAAACACAAATCTGCCACTGCTGCAGTTGCTCAAGGTGTTCCCCAGGGATCGGTCCTAAGGCCCTCTCCTTATATTTTTACATTCTGTGAATTAAACCATTATTTATGATTCGAATGATACCGAAATATGTGTTCATATATAATCTACTACATATGTTGATAAAAGCACAGTTTTAATAATTGTCTTTTAGTTTCCAAGTTTCTACACCTGGCCATTAGCACCTGTGGCGCAGAACAAGAACCGAAAGAGGCTGCGGTAAAAGCCTGGAAAAGAATCACAAAGACGAACCCAGCAGCAATTTGCTGATGTCACTGAGTTGTGTTCTTGATGTCGTCTTTGCAAGCAAGGGATATGCAACCAAATATTAAGTGTTATTTATGTTAACTTAACCGTTCCTATACTTACCCCTGAAAATTGAGCGGTCTGGTACAAAAGGTTCTATGTTTTATGCCTTGCTGTTCCAATAGTTTCAGAGGGGACTTTATGTGTGTTTAAGTTCCATATTCAGGTTGAGTTTGAAGCCCAACACTGACTGCAGTACCTTGAGCCTTTGGCTGTTAGGCATGATGGGCTGTCTTCATTATCACAGGTCTTCATGGACCTTATCAGAAGGGCGGGGGTTCAAGCCCCAGCACTGCCAAGCTGCCACTGTTGGGCCCTTGAGCAAGGCCCTTAACCCTCTCTGCTCCAGGGGGCGCTGTATCATGGCTGACCCTGCACTCTGACGTCCTAACAAGCTGAGATATGTGAAGAAAAGTATATCACTGGGCTGTAATGTATACAGTGGTGTGAAAAAGTGTTTGCCCCCTTCCTCATTTCCTGTTCCTTTGCATGTTTGTCACCCTTAAGTGTTTCGGAACATCAAACCAATTTAAACAATAGTCAAGGACAACACAAGTAAACACAAAATGCAATTTGTAAATGAAGGTGTTTATTATTAAAGGTGAAAAAAATCCAAACCATCATGGCCCGTGTGAAAAAGTGATTGCCCCCTTGTTAAAACATACTATAACTGTGGTTGTCCACACCTGAGTTCAATTTCTCTAGCCACACCCAGGCCTGATTATTGCCACACCTGTTCACAATCAAGGCATCACTTAAATAGGAGCTGCTTGACACAGTAAGGTCCACCAGAAGATCCATAAAAGCTACACATCATGCCGAGACCCAAAGAAATTCAGGAACAATTGAGAAAGAAAGTAATTGAGATCTATCAGTCTGGAAAGGGTTATAAAGCCATTTCCAAAGCTTTGGGAATCCCGAACCACAGTGAGACGCCATTATCCACAAATGGCGAAGACATGGAACAGGGGTGAACCTTCCCAGGAGTGGCGCGCGCCCAAAATTACCCCAAGAGCGCAGCGACGACTCATCCAAGAGGTCACAAAAGACCCCACAACAACGTCCAAAGAACTGCAGGCCTCACTTGCCTCAGTTAAGGTCAGCGTTCATGCCTCCACCATCAGGAAAAGACTGGGCAAAATGGCCTGCATGGCAGAGTTCCAAGGAGAAAACCACTGCTGAGCAATAAGAACATCAAAGCTCGTCTCAATTTCTCCACAACACATCTTGATGATCCCCAAGACTTTTGGGACAACATTCTGTGGACCGATGAGACAAAAAGTGGAACTCTTTGGAAGGTGTGTGGCAAGTATATCTGGCATAGAAGGAACACTGCATTTCATAAAAAGAACATTATACCAACAGTAAAATATGGTGGTGGTAGTGTGATGGTCTGAGGCTGTTTTGCTGCTTCAGGACCTGGAAGACTTGCCGTGATAAAAGGAACTATGAATTCTGCTGTCTACCAAGAGATCCTGAAGGAGAATGTCCGACCATCTGTTCGTGTACTCAAGCTGAAACGAACTTGGGTTCTGCAGCAGGACAATGATCCTAAACACACCAGCAAGTCCACCACCGAATGGCTGAAGAAAAACAAAATGAAGACTTTGGAGTGGCCTAGCCAAAGTCCTGACCTGAATCCTATTGAGATGTTGTGGTATGACCTTAAAAAGGCCGTTCATGCTCGAAAACCCTCTAATGTAACTGAATTAGGACAATTCTGCAAAGATGAGTGGGCCAAAATTCCTCCAGGACGCTGTAAAAGCCTCATTGCACGTTATCGCAAACGCTTGGTTGCAGTTGTGGCTGCTAAGGGTGGCCCAACCAGTTATTAGGTTTAGGGGGCAATCACTTTTTCACACAGGGCCATGATGGTTTGGATTTTTTTTCACCTTTAATAATAAACACCTTCATTTACAAATTGCATTTTGTGTTTACTTGTGTTGTCCTTGACTATTGTTTAAATTGGTTTGATGTTCCGAAACACTTAAGTGTGACAAACATGCAAAGGAACAGGAAATGAGGAAGGGGGCAAACACTTTTTCACACCACTGTATGTGACCAATGAAGTCTTCTTCTTTTTCATCTAAAGTGTTCCCCAACTGTTTCAAAGACTGGAACGGAACCAGTATTTGTGGAACTGGTGCCTGCATTTAATTGGCCATAATTATCTCTCAGAAGTCACTTTAAAGTCACAATTGAATCATAGATGATGTGTTTTAATTGCGGATCATTGGTTTCGTTTGACACGTTTGACTTCACATCTGCAGATGATCCAAATAAACGGGCTAGAACAGCCATCACAGATGTCAGGTGTTTTGATTTAAAGAACCATGGCGAATATTTGGTATGTTTTTATACAGGCAAAAGGGTACTTGTAACACGCAACAATTCGGATTCATACCAGCTATTCGAGAACAAATATTATTCGAGAGCCTCTAGAGAGAGAGTGATGTTTTGACGTGTTTTTCTGTAGTAGAAGTCATGGCAGCCGCAGTGAATTTTCATGCCTTTCTCCTCTAGAGCAGGCACCATTACAACTCCAATAAATCTTAAGGGTTGTATGATTTTTGCAGGCTTGGTATGCTGGTGTTGATTTTAGAGCTGGCACCATTACAACACCAGTAAATCTTAAAGGTTGTATGGTTTTTGCAAGCGTGGTATGCTGTGGTTGACTCATTGCCTCCTGATCTGCTGTAGTCCCTGTGGTGAAGAAGACATGGGAGAAACAAGCTTCACATCTGGAATACTACAGTGATCACGCTGATCCTTCCATCCCAACCATTGATCTTGGTGTCCCCAACACGGACAGAGGTGAGTTGGCTATACTGTGCAAAAAGCCTCATTAAATATTATTGGCATTCCAATTAGGTGTCTAATGATGTGATGTTTTTGGAAAGACATCATTTAACACGTGTTATTAGGCTAATGAGTGGAAGCTCTGAAAACTACAGGCTTTACTGAACTGAAACGTTCCGCTTTAGCCCATATCTCACCCAAGAGTAACGTCGTTGCGACTGCACTGAAAGACATCGACACACCGATCGTCAAAAAGCAACAGCTATACAGTGTAGTGGTTTCATTTGCATTTGATGTAACGTATAAAATATGTTAAATATAAACATATTAAAACATCAAATTTCACCGTCATTATACCTGCCTTAATTCATTGTTAAACTTCCTCTTTATCTGCATAATCTGAAACGCCAAAGCACATGTAGAACTTTTTTTTTTGTTTTTGTATTTTTCCCAATGGTCTCCCTAAATGAATCTTGGCCAATTCCCACCCACCTGTCAGCTCTCCCTTATCAGAAGACAGCTACCAATCAGGGACATCGAAGGCTATCACGTGCTTCCTCTGAGACACATGAAGCCAGCCAAACACGTCTAACAAAATTTCCCCTACACACACGCACACCTAGACACAATTTAGAGTAGTCAGTCCATCTACCAACATCTTATTTGGGAGAGGAGAAAACCGGAGAACCCTGAGGAAACCCACACAGGCAGTCGGAGGACTCGCAGAACTGTTTCATAACTTCGCACAGTCATTAATCCAAGTTCAGCATTAAACCAGGGCGTCCAATGCAACGGTCTAAACCAGCTGTCAAGTGATCGGAAAGACAACATATATACACTGGGACAATGCAAAATATAATTCATCCATCCATCTTCAACCGCTTATTCCTGCCTCAGGGTCGCGGGGAACCTGGAGCCTATCCCAGGAAGCATCGGGCACAAGGCGGGGTACACCCTGGACAGGGTGCCAGTCCATCGCAGGGCACAATCACATACACACTCACACACTACGGACAATTTACCAAGCTGCCAATCAACCTACCATGCATGTCTTTGGACTGGGGGAACTGGAGTACCCGGAGGAAACCCCCACAGCACGGGGAGAACATGCAAACTCCGCACACACATGGCCCCGGTGGGAATCGAACCCCGGACCCTGGAGGTGTGAGGCGAACGTGCTAACCACTAAGCCACCGTGCGCCCTTGCAAAATATAAGACCAATCCAAATGTTCTTTTATACACAATTACTCACCAAACACAATCTTTAGAGGCATAAGGTGGATTCCTGAAGTGTCAGATAAAGCAGAATCAAGGAGAAGCTGTAACACACTCTGAAAGCAGCTTTCACCATCGTATTTATCCTGGAAACGATCTGTTGTCTCCAACAGACGTCTGGAAATCGTATCGTCTCTCAGACAGGTCATCTGAACAAGACGACTCTTTAAACCGGAGACAAAGTTGAAACGTTTAAATGAAGTGGCAGTTTGAGCCCCTTGTTACACCGCCTGGTGTGGTCAGAGGTGATGAAGCCATGAAAGGGCCAGAGAAGACATTTTAAACGGGGTCAGATTCCCACTAGACTATTCACAGTCGTGTAACATAGAGTAGAAGAGTGGCCCTGCATCGTTCTCATCGCACGACGCAACCCTGTGAACCTGTCTTCCTCTTCCCCAGCCACAGTCTGGTTTTTGCCATCGAGGTTGGTGAACTTTCCATTGGAAATGTGAGAAGAGAAACGCATTAGCTTTAAAATACTGAGGAGAGACACAAGCAGCTAAAACTGCTTACGCTAAGTGCTTCAGAGAGCTAAATGAGAGCACACAGCACAGCGAGGTGTGTTTATAAAGCAGAGAGACCGAGGGCTGGAAGTGAACGCATGACATGACGAACCATAATCACACATCTTACGTGTGGCGCATCAGCCGAAGTCTCTCTCTCTCTCTGATCGTCTTCTCTGTTCGATAAACAATATTTCCTTGTTGGCTCCATGCTCCATGCTTTTCCATCGGCGAAGAAAAACAAAGCCACTGCTCTTTTATTCCATTAGGCCTGTCAAAGTAATACAGAACGGGATTTCACACACATGCTCCGGTGACTCTCGTTTCTGCCGTCCCTGCCGTGGTTTGACGCTGCAGAAGGCTGTTAGCACACCATGTTCCCTCTCTTCTCCTCCTCTCCTGTTTATTCATGAGCTCGGAAATTCATCATAATTGTCCATGACCGAGGTAGCTGATGTCTGTTTTCGGTAAAGCCGTGTGCATCTTCTCGTCTGATTATAAAAGATAGCAGCAGGTGTGTTACATTTTCACATCACAAATATGTGCACGTTGGTCGATTATTTATTTCCTTATTTGATCACAGGACAAAATCCGATCCAAGCATGAAGCTGTTAAAGGACTTCACAAGCGCTCTAAGGCTAAGCTCCGTACAAATGGGTCAAAAAACGAGTGGAAGAGAGTAGTGGTAATAAACGTGACGTACAACTCGTCAAGAGGGATGGAGCGCTGTTCAGTAAAATGATGAAATGGTCAAATCTGATGCGATATTTATAGTAATACACGACAGTGAGCGATTTTATTAAACGTAACCGCAACCGAGTGCACTCGCTCCTGAATCCGAGCGGGGAATATTTGACATTTCTTATCCTTTGACTACATCTATTCCCATTGTATCATGGCTTGCCAACCTTCACGCATTTCGTGCAAGAGCTCCACGTTTTGATCGGAGTACAAACGCTGGTACAAATTATCAGGCCAAATACGGCAAAAGAGCAGTCGTCGTTCTTTTCCCATCGATTAAAAAAAACATTACCGATGAGCCAATCAGCTAATCTCGCCTGAAAGATGCACCGGTGCAGCACCCTCCCTTTCTGTCCGACTAAATGCAGGATGTTTTGAGTTCATGAATGTGAAATCAAATCGATCAGTGTATGTTTTGCTGTAGCTCTGAGTAGACTGGTATATAGTGATGGGTATATCAGTTATTTATTCAAGATGCACAGACATTTTGGCCGCCGAAACGTCCGACACTTTACAAATAAATTTGACGGTGATTATAATTGACGCCGGTGACTTCGGATTGTAGTTTTGGACACTTTCTGACCCCAAGACGCAACTAACTTCTGCAGTTCTCCAGCTGTGAACCTTGGAGATGTTTTATCCACTCGGACCGTCCTCTTTACAGTGCGCTGAGACGATACAGACACACGTCCAATTCCAGATCGATTCAGAACATTTCCAGTCGACTGGAACTTCTTCATTATTGCCCTGCTGGTGGAAACGGACATTTTCAATGCGTGTGCTGTTTTCTTATAGCCACGCCCCATTGTGTGAAGCTCAACAACATTTTGCCGCACGTCACAGCTACATTCCTCGCTCTTACCCATCGTTATGAATGACTAAGTGAATTTATCCTACGTGTTACCTCATATTTATATCCCTATGAAGCAGGAAGTCATGGTTGAACAATTTCCTGTTCCTAATGAAAAAAATTTTCCTCATTTGGAATATACTTAAATATATTTTCCTCATATGAATTCCATAGAGGTGACGATACTTGTGGCACACACATATTTAACAAAGATTTTATTATTTTTCTTTTTAATAAACCCGTGTTGTGTTCGCAGTTGTTTGATGTCCACGACAGCAGAGTATTTTTGTGAATTTTTCGAACAAAATCTCAAAAGGTTAAACAATAAAGACAAATGTTCACAGCCTTCTTTTGCTGACGTTTACCAAGGGTGCCAATATTAGCGGAGGGCGCTGTATATTTTGGTAAAACTGGTTAAAAAAAAAAAAAAAAAAACCTATCGAACTGCCAACATTGAATTCTAATAAAGATTCACAGCGTGAGGATCTACAAAATCAATCATCTGATTTGACCACAGGATATAATGTAAAACATGTCGTACTTACATATTACCACACGATAATTTGACCTTGATTCCGTATCTGCAAACTGCATGATTTACTCACGACGCTAATCATTATTCAAAACCCGGCACGGGTTATTAATCATAATGTAATTACGGACGGAACAAGCAGAACTTACTCCTTCTGAGCCCGTAATGGACCGAACGATGGTTCACTACAGGACCGTAAGAAAATGACAGGGTTCCCTGCGTCCGTGTTAAAGATTCGTTTAGCACTTTTTAAAAAAAAAAGTCGTTCCTCTCGACAAGACCGGCGGCAGTAACGAGGGACGAAATGAATTATTCTGAAGAAAAATGAACGCTTCGGAAAATAAATAAATAAATCAATCCCTACATCAGTGTTCCTGTGAGGCTTTGCTATGAAATGTCTATTGGACCTTCTGATGGAGGTTTCATTCTGGAATCCGTGCCGTGACAAATGTTCTCGTGGGGCCACAGCACACCTCACTGTCGTTTTATTATTTACACCATTACAATAGGAATGTGTGTGTGAATAAGTTCCCTCAGTCCCTGTGGAGTGTTTGAAGTCTGGTGGCCGCATGGTTCATGGGGAACTCGATCAACGAGTGTACCACGGGAGCAGCTTTGATATTTATTGTGGAAGAGAGTCCTTCTCTTCCCTCCGGTGCACACGACGGCACATTCTGTTCTGTATTTTCTCTTTCCCTTCTCCCACTCTTTTACCACACACACACACACACACACACACACACACATGCTCTTTATACATCACCCTCATTCCTCATGTCTTTGCTTTCATGGCTTCCGTTCTACATATTTTGGCCCTTTATATAATGCGCATGGGAACAGGAACTGTCAGGGAACGACATGGCATCCTTTTGTGGAAACCCGGATAGTTTAAGCGCACGAGATATCTCCTGCAACAGCAATGTTCACTTTATAGGGCTTTTTAAACGAATCATTTGCTCTGGATGAAACCGCACGTGTTTCGAATGCTAAATATTTCCGGTAGTTAAACGTTAATGTGTTTTGTAAATGAACGTGTGTATCTGATGTGTGGCGTAATACTCTAGATTAAAGAGAGTAAAGAAATGTGTATACAGGACAAGGCCATCTCGGTGTCTTGGGGAGAAAAATCACTGAGGGTTTGAGGGGATATTAAAGAGTAATTGACTGTCAGCGTTTTTTTTTTGTTTTTTTTTTGTGTCTAGGCGGAACTGATGAGCGGTAGAGAGGTCGTCGTCCTAAATCATGATAATATGACTTGGTTATGACATTATTAAATACACGGTTATTTATTTATTTATTTTATTTTTTATGTACATGTTGATATGGTTTTCTATAAGAAGATTATTTCTTAGTCATGGAAGGAGTCTCCAGTGTTCATGCTTTGTACCAACCAGAGGTGAAGCTATCCTTTTTCTGAAGTCTTCAAGGTGAAGGCTTTTTGCTTTCTCAGTAACATAACAAGCTGTTGTATTTTCATTAATTAGAACTAAAGGGAGAAAAAGATTGTCTAGTTGCTATAATATAAGTGATGTACTTCCTCTGGATGGAGCTCTCATCGACTCCAATTCCAGATCGCTGGGACTACGGCCAGACAGGCCAAACAGACTTCGTATAAAACCATAATGAACTTTTTTACACTACCCCAGGTGAGGACGGGTCCCCTTCTGAGTCTGGTTCCTCTCAAGGTTTCTTCCTCTTAACATCCTCACACCACCGTCTCCACCGGCTCGCTCAATTGCGATAGATTCGCACTTTTAACCTCTGTATACCGTGTTTATATGTTTCTGTAAAGCTGCTTTGAGACAATGTCCGTTGTAAAAAATGCTATACAGATCGAATTGAATTGAATTGATAACAGGAAGGAACTTGTTTCCTGGATGTTCAACATTAAAGTTCCTGTAGGGCTCCCGAGTGGCACAAGACAAAACCCTAGCTATCATGTGGAGATCTTGCAAGTTTGAATCCCGATGATGGCACAGCCACGCATGGCTAGTTGTCCAAGAGAGCAAGGCTGGCCGTGCTCTCCAGGTGTAAGGGATGGCACTTTCCACTATCACTCATAACGACAGTGGCTAATAATGTTCATGGGAAAAGAGATGTGAATGGCTGGTTGATGTGTCTTAGAGCAAGCACGTGGTAGCCTTCACCTTCCCATGTCGGAAGCAGTGATATGGTGGGTGGGAATTAGCCAAGACTAAATTAGGGAGAAATTTGTCAGAAAATAAAAAATAATCAGGCAGATTGTTTGGATATAGAGTATAAAAGCTGTGTGTGTGTGTGTGTGTGTGTGTGTGTGTGTGTGTGTTTCCCTCAGCTTGCCCAGACTACAAGCACTGCTAAGCTGTTATGATCCCACGGAGCCGGTGTTCCTCGGGGAGCGTTACGGTTACGGACTTGGCCAGGGAGGATACAGCTATATCACAGGAGGAGGAGGGTGAGTGATCAAAAACTCTGCTCTCATGTACCAGAGAACATTACAGTGTTCCACCAGAAGGTTTCACTGACATTTAACACATGAGCTTCTCTGGACCCTGGAGGTTGAGTTTGTTTAATGTGCAAGCTGTATTGAAACCTGGATGGGGTCAAGAAAAAAAAAAAAGAAAAAAAAAAAGGGATCTCCGTTTCAGTCAGTGGTCTGGAGTTGCATTCTGGGTGCAGCTGAACCATGCGTGAAAGGGATTCTCTCTCTGGCCTTGGTGTAGAATAACATCAGTATGGTGTCAAGCTCCTTCTCCATTGAAGCATGACAATGGGAAGTAAATGACTTTGGGCCGGGTGATTCAGGGAGGTATTGAAGGATAAATTAGCGTCATTCATTAAGCTGCGAGGTAGCATGCCAGTTTATTAAGTTCTCCATTCTTACATCCCTATACATTTCACTATATCACTATATCTATATATAGATAAATCTACCATTAGCTGCACTTCTAGTATATTATTATTTCTCTATCCTCTCTGTTCCTAAGCACAAAATGGCGTCTTCTTTCTGTTCCCTCCATCACTGAAAAAGGATCATCATGGGATGTGGATCATCATCAAGGCGTGACACACTTCCTGAATTCTCCCTCACTCGTACTTTTCTCTCTTTTTTTATAGGGACAGAAAAGTGAAGATATTTTATTTTTTTTTTAAAAAAAGAAAGAGAGTTCTTTATAAGAAGATAATAAGGCTGACGGCGCGGTTCACAGGTGCCATTTTTATTTTTTTAATATCAGGTGACGCACTGTCACGCGCGAGGGCGCCTCCCACAGCGTGAAGCTCACGCAAAGCTGAGTTCTTTTTGAAAGGGAACACTTGACATTCAGTTTAGGACTTGCTGACACATAACTTACAAAAGTGCTGAAGTATACAGTATTTGTGTGAGCAGTTGCACCTGAACAGTTGCATGTTTAAAAATAACGCTGTCAGGAAAGGTTCTTGAGGGAAATGTCATGGACAAACCTGTCCCCCCCCCCTCCCATTCTGTTATAGCCACAGTAAATGGACTAATTATTTTTAACAGCAGATCAACAAATATTTTATCAACAAAATTGTCCTCAACCAAATGGTTAAAAATAATCAGTCAGAAGTCAGAAGTTTTCTTCAAAAAATTTTTTTCTAAGGTAACATTTTAGTTTAGGATATGATAGGATGAGATATGAGTTTGGAAATGTAATGGGATGGGATAAGAGAGGATAGGATGAGATGCCATGGGATGGGAATAGGATAGGATGGGATTGGATAGGATGGTATGATATAGGATAGGATGAGATGGGATGGGATGGAATAGGACAGGATGGGATGGGATGGGATAGGATTGGATGGGATAGGAAAGGATGGGATCGGATTGGAAGGGATGTGATAGGATGGGGTATTATAGGATGCCATGTGTTGGGTTGGGATATGATAGGATGGGATAGGATGGGATAGGATAGGATGCCATGTGTTGGGTTGGGATAGGATGGGATGGGATAGGATGGGATAGGATAGGATGCCATGTGTTGGGTTGGGATAGGATGGAATGTCCCATCTTTCCATTTTTTTGTCTTTTCTTTATTTTAATAATAGTGAAGTATTGATGAGGTGAAATAACTTCTCTTAACTTGCCCATGCCTTTATAACTGCCTCCAACCTTTCACATCCTCTCAACAGATTTTGGATCATTTCAGCTGTGATATTTGTCTTAACCTGTTCTTCCTGTCAGTTCACTTATAGCTTAGTCATATGTACTGTGACATATGTGCCAGAGGTCAGATAGTAAAGTCTCTCAGTTTATTCAAAAAGGCAAGAGTTTAGATATCAGACAATAGTTTTAATTCTTATTGGTCAGGCACAAATCATCAGACAGTCATGTGACCCAGCAAAAGTGTGGTCATCGGTTAAGGTAAAAACAGCAGTAGAGCGGTAGAATGTTTTTGCAAGATAAGAGAAACTAAAAGAGAAAATCATATTCCTGTGATCTGGGTTGTTGGGGAGATGAGGAAAAAGGTCACAGTGTTCTCAAGAGATAGTGAACTCGCATAAACTAAAGTTCTCTTGAGCATGCTATATTAATATTTATCAGATCTCTTAACAAGTTGCTCCAAAATCTTCCATAGATGTTCAACTGTTTTGAGATTTGTTGACTGTGAAGGTTATAATGTATGATTTACACCAGTGGTCACCAACCCTGTTCCTTGAGATCTACCTTCCTGCAGGTTTCATCTCCAACCAAAATCTAAACACACCTGTTTTAGTCGATCAAGAACTTCTTAATCTAATGATTAGATGGTCAGGTGGGCACCATTATGTTTGGAGCTAACGTCTTCAGCAAAGTAGATGTCCAGGAATAGGGTTGGTGACCACTGATTTATACCATTTTCATGAAAACAATCAGCAAGACCTTGTGCCCTGTGGATGGGGGCGGAGTCATCCTGGAAAAAACCACCCCCATCAGAAATGAAATCTTTCATCATAGGATAAATGTGATCAGTCAGTGACTGCGTTTACATGGACAGCGGTAATCTAATTATTGACCTTATTCTGATTAAGACAATATTCTGATTAAGGTATTTACATGAGTCCGTTTCATAATATTCCTTTCATGTTCAGGTTTTAAATGTTATAGAACTTAGATCGATTAACGCTACACATCATTACGTCCCCACTCCACGCCGCCCGACGTCCCTCCAGAATTTCGCGTATCGACGTACAGTTGGTCTTCGTTATGGTACCGTATATATAGTTTTGGGTGTTTTTAATTTTACGAAAGCTTCAAGTGCGGTTAATTATTTTTCGAGCTGTACGGGCGAATAGACGACTGCTTGAAGCTGTGGGCTGCGTCCCAAACCGCGTACTTACCGTCTATATAGTAACTGAGTTACATGTATTTCTCCTACTATATAGTAGGTAAGTACGCGGTTTGGGACGCAGCCGTGCTCTCTTGTTTGTCGTTAAACGGTCGAGCGCTGCCGTGTGTGTACGTGTCCTGTCGCACACTGCGGTTAAAACTCCCACACGACGTTAATAGTGTGATTAAATTGTGTACGTGTCTGTAATACGCATCGATAATGCGACTAAAACAGGAACACTCCACACGTCTTCATTCCATTTGTGTTTACTTCGAGTATGACTTAAGGTCATCAATAATCTCTGTTTACATGCTAGTTTCGTAATCAGAGTATCGTCTTAATCGGGTTGATATGGGATTATTGTTGTCCATGTAAACGTACTGAGTGATTCTTCCCTCTAAGGGGACACATAGAGCCAAACCCCACGGAAGAATAAATAAATGCCTCTTACAGCATTACAGAGCCACTATTCTTTTTCTTTTCTTTTCTTTTCTTTTATGAAACTGTATATACGTTTGGAAGGAATCCACGGTAGAAGATGGATGGATGTATATACGTTTGCCCTTTATTCCTGTCTCCAACCTCTTTCTTATGCAGTGAACATCTCAGATCCTCTTAGTTCAACCACTGTTCCTGGCAAATCTATTCTATACTTGCCAGAGTGCTTGGTTAATCTTTTCCTTCTCTCCCTGACATACCTGTTGTAACTGACAATCTGACTATTTTTTTTTTTTCTGTTCATTTTACTTGGATTCATTTATGGGGGATGCAAACATTTACACTAGACAGTAGTATCATTTAGATACAGTAGTATCTAACTACGTACTGTTAGCGGAAAAAGAAAAAAAAAAGATCCCCAAAGTGCAACCAATGTACAACCCTAATTCCAAAAAAGTTGGGACAGTATGGAAAATGCTAATAAACACAAAGAGGAGGGATTTGTAATTGTACTTTGGCTTGTATTTAAACAAAAAATTTATAAAGACGAGGTATTATATGTTTTATCTAATCAATTGCATAGTTTTTTTTTAAGTTTATTTTGAAATTGATGCATGCAACACGTTCCAAAAAAGTCGAGGCTCACCGATCTGCCAACAGATGCGTCAGAGAATAATCGCACGCTTTGAGAAGAACATTCCCCAAAGACAAATCGGTAGGATTTTGGGCTTTTCACCTTCTACAGTGAACAATATCATTAAAAGATTCGAGGAATCCGGTCAAATCTCTGTGCCTAAAGGGCGAGGCTGAAAACCACTTCTGAATGCGTGTGATCTCCGATCCCTCAGACGTCACTGTCTTAAAACCCTCATGAGTCTGTAATGGAGATCCTGACATGGGCTCCGGAAATACTTTGTAAACCTTTGTCAGTCAACACCATTCGCCGCTGCATCCACAGATGCAAGTTAAGGCTTTACTATGAAAAGCAGAATACGTACATCAACACTATCCAGAAACTCCGCCCACTTCTCTGGGCTCGGTCTCATCTGAGATGGACAGTAGCACAGTGGAATCATGTTTTATGGTTCTAAGTTTTTGGACAACACAGCTGTCGTGTTCTCCAAAGAGGAAAAGGACCATCCAAGCTGTCATCAGCGTCAGGTCCAAAATCCAGCCTCTGTCATGGTATGGGGGTGTGTCAGTGACCATGGCAGGGGTAACTCGCACATCTATGAGGGCACTATTAATGCAGAAAGATATGTACATATTTTCCAACATGTGCTGCCATCCAGAGCAGGACAACGCCAAACCACATTCTGTCCGGATTACAAGCGCACGGTTGCGTAAGCAGAGAGTGCGGGTGCTAGCATGGCCTGCTGCAGTCCTGACCTGTCTCCCATTGAAAACGTGGTGCATTATAAGCGCAAAATAAGGCAACAAATGCTCCGTACAGTTGCATATAATGGATGCTTGCTAAATTTAACCAACTGGTATCTTCACTCAGCGCCCAAACGCTTAATAAGTGTTATTAAAAGAAAAGGTGATGTTACACAGGTGATGGTGCTTGTTCAATCCCTGATTATCTCCCTGACCTAGCAATGTTTGAATCATAGCAGCATTTTGATGTAAATAGAGCTCCAAAGTGGGTTAAAATGCCAGAATTAAGTAGCCTCTTTCTTAAGCATGATAGATTGGTGTCATTTCAATGCTACTGACGTTTTTTTTTTTTTTTTTTATAATGGTTAGAATGTGGCTGTGTAACTATATAACTAATAATTCATCAGTTGTTGTCGGTCATCAGTCAGTGTGCTCTCTGTATATTTTAACTCTATGAGTTGTGCAGATTGGGACCTCTGGTGTTCAAACAGTGCAATTGCATTAGATGTAAAATGAATAGAATGTGAATCACATTCACATTTTTGCATAGCGATACATCATGTCTTGATGTATCGTTGCACCCCTAGTATTCTTAGACCCTACCCTATTTACACTTTCACAGGGATACGATTTGGATCAAGACTACAACGCACTCCCGTACGTTGTTTTGGATAAGACCATCTGCCAAATGCTATAAATGTACAGTGGTGTGAAAAAGTGTTTGCCCCCTTCCTCATTTCCTGTTCCTTTGCATGTTTGTCACACTTAAATGTTTTGGAACATCAAACCAATTTAAACAATAGTCAAGGACAACACAAGTAAACACAAAATGCAATTTGTAAATGAAGGTGTTTATTATTAAAGGTAAAAAAAAATCCAAACCATCATGGCCCTGTGTGAAAAAGTGATTGCCCCCCTAAACCTAATAACTGGTTGGGCCACCCTTAGCAGCAACAACTGCAACCAAGCGTTTGCGATAACGTGCAATGAGGCTTTTACAGCGTCCTGGAGGAATTTTGGCCCACTCATCTTTGCAGAATTGTCCTAATTCAGTTACATTAGAGGGTTTTCGAGCATGAACGGCCTTTTTAAGGTCATACCACAACATCTCAATAGGATTCAGGTCAGGACTTTGGCTAGGCCACTCCAAAGTCTTCATTTTGTTTTTCTTCAGCCATTCGGTGGTGGACTTGCTGGTGTGTTTAGGATCATTGTCCTGCTGCAGAACCCAAGTTCGTTTCAGCTTGAGTACACGAACAGATGGTCGGACATTCTCCTTCAGAATCTCTTGGTAGACAGCAGAATTCATAGTTCCTTTTATCACGGCAAGTCTTCCAGGTCCTGAAGCAGCAAGACAGCCCCAGACCATCACACTACCACCACCATATTTTACTGTTGGTATAATGTTCTTTTTATGAAATGCAGTGTTCCTTCTACGCCAGATATACTTGGACACACACCTTCCAAAGAGTTCCACTTTTTGTCTCCATCGGTCCACAGAATGTTGTCCCAAAAGTCTTGGGGATCATTAAGATGTGTTGTGGAGAAATTGAGATGAGCTTTGATGTTCTTTTTGCTCAGCAGTGGTTTTCTCCTTGGAACTCTGCCATGCAGGCCATTTTTGCCCAATCTTTTCCTGATGGTGGAGGCATGAACGCTGACCTTAACTGAGGCAAGTGAGGCCTGCAGTTCTTTGGACGTTGTTGTGGGGTCTTTTGTGACCTCTTGGATGAGTCGTCGCTGCGCTCTTGGGGTAATTTTGGGCGGCCGGCCACTCCTGGGAAGGTTCACCACTGTTCCATGTCTTCGCCATTTGTGGATAATGGCTCTCACTGTGGTTCGCTGGATTCCCAAAGCTTTGGAAATGGCTTTATAACCCTTTCCAGACTGATAGATCTCAATTACTTTCTTTCTCAATTGTTCCTGAATTTCTTTGGGTCTCTGCATGATGTGTAGCTTTTAAGGATCTTCTGGTGGACCTTACTGTGTCAAGCAGCTCCTATTTAAGTGATGCCTTGATTGTGAACAGGTGTGGCAATAATCAGGCCTGGGTGTGGCTAGAGAAATTGAACTCAGGTGTGGACAACCACAGTTATAGTATGTTTTAACAAAGGGGGCAATCACTTTTTCACACAGGGCCATGATGGCTTGGATTTTTTTTCACCTTAAATAATAAACACCTTCATTTACAAATTGCATTTTGTGTTTACTTGTGTTGTCCTTGACTATTGTTTAAATTGGTTTGATGTTCTGAAACACTTAAGTGTGACAAACATGCAAAGGAACAGGAAATGAGGAAGGGGGCAAACACTTTTTCACACCACTGTAAACCGAAATGCTGTATAAATGTGGTGCATTTTTAAGAGAATGGTCAGGCGCTGAATCGTTCTCTCTCACTCTTTGATCTTGTGTTTAATAGGATGGTGTTCACCAGGGAGGCTGTAGTCAGGCTCTTGGCCAGCGGCTGTAAATGCTACAGTAACGACGCTCCTGATGATATGGTATTGGGGATGTGCTTCAACTCTCTGCGACTTCCCGTCACACACAGCCCACTGTTCCACCAGGTAAACAGCACTTCCAGCACACATCCTGCCTGCACGGGAACACTCCTAGATCACTTGAAAAAGTGTGTATGGAAGAATAACTGGCATGGATTAATGAATGTGAAAATAAATAACGAATAGGAATAGCACACGTGGTTTCTGCGAAATTCTGCGAACTTCAGAAGAGCTTTGCTTGGGAAAATTTGCCAAAATGGGAGATGATCGGTTGCTTCAGCCTTCAGCAGTCCTTCATAGTAAGAGACCGCAAACATGTTTCATTTGCGGTCACTAGAAAAAGTCTGGAAGACCCACTGTGTCGGGTGTTTATGACTCGAATGAGGGACGTCATCGTGAATGTGAAAGCCTGTACCACCCTGAATAATATAAAATCCTTACTGCAGTGTTTGTACTTATCCAGTGACACTGCTATTCAAATTGATGTATAAATGTGGAAGAGTACAATCCTGATTTAGGGCTGTTTGAGGAGCTGATACAGATGCAAGTGCTGCATCAGTTTCCGTTAACTGACCAGGAACAGGTGTAGAAAGAACAAGAAGAGACACTGAACGTAACTCGTGGTACAAAGTCCCCTCCGGGTATTGTAGTATTGGAATGGTAAGGCCAATTCTTTTGTTTTTGCTATACACTGAAGACATTTTGGTTTAAGATAAATAGATGAATATGAGAAGTTTCAGACGGTAGATCGGCGACCCACTGGCATCACCAAACTGTTCTTCTTTTGCGTTTCAGTGGTTCGTTTGTTTCGAGGGTTTCTCCATTCAGTCTTCTCTTCAGGAGATGAAATGCTGCTCAGTCGGGTTAAGATCTGGTGATTGGCTTGGCCAGTCTAAATCCTTCCACTTATTTCACCTGATGAAGTCCTTTGTTCTGTTGGCCGTATCTTTTGAGTCATTATCTAGTGCATGATGAAGTTCATCCCAATTAGATTGGATACGTTGTATTCAGGAAATATTGTCACGTACTATTACCACTATATGGCCAAAGGTATGTAGACACCTGACCCTCACACCCATATATCGGTCTTCCCCCAAACAGTTGCCGCAAAGTTTGAAGCACACTATTCTTTAAGATGTCCTTGTATACTGTTGCATTCAAATTTGACAATTTTCCTTTGCACAAAGTGACATCAATGAAGACATGCTTTGCCACGGTTGGAGTGGAAAAAGCCCCACTGAACACCTTTGGGATGAACTTTCTCAGCCCCACTGAACACCTTTGGGATGAACTGGAACTCCAAATGCACACCAGGCCTCCCTGCCTAACAGAAGCACATGGCCACTGTTGTGACTGAATGGACAAATCCCCCAAATCCACATTCCAAAATCCAGTGGAACGCTTTCCCCAAAGAGCACAGGCTGTTAGAGCAGCATGGGGTGGGCAGTATTAACGCCCATGGTTTCAGAGTTGGATGTTCAGTACTCAGGTATCCACGTACTTTTTTACTCTATCGTGAGGTTCAGAATTATGCATCACTACGATAATCTGGTGTCACAGTAAAATCTGTTCCAGTTGACACGGCCGTTTGGATTAATTTGGATAGAAAGCCTTTGGGGTGACAGATAAAAGGTCATATGGGATATCTAACATCATCAGTCAGAGAAATCCACTCTACAGACAAGTTTATGTTGTGATTGGTTATGTTTAACTCTGAAGATGAATTGTGTAGCGAACACCATAACATGTGGTTTTTTTTTTCAGATTATCTGCCATTTTCCACTACCATGCTAGTATTGTAGCTGTCTTCTGAATGTCAACTGTTTACTTAAATCTCTAGATTTATAGAATCGTAATGCCTTATTGTTATGTAACGGTTTCTTCTGGGTTCTCCGCTGTACTCCCATCCTCCCAGAAACATACTGGTAGGAGGATATGATCCAGAGTCTATTCCCACCTCACATTCACTGTTTCCAGGATAGGCTCCAGATCCACCGAGACCTTGACGAAGATAAAGTGCTTACTGAAGATTAATGAGTGGATAGCTTAAGACTTCATATGATCATTTATTTCAAATGACGATCGTAACTCAAAACTTAATTGTCAACTTATCGAGTCCTAAACAGGTCTGAACGGTATTAATCACAGAAAAGTCTGCCCATCGCTAGTGGGCTGTTTTTCTCTTCCCGGCACTTTTTACATCAATATCGTCTCAGTTGTCGCCGTCTGTTTGGCCTTTACTCACACACTATTCATGTTACTAAACCACGATATTTTTCTCCCAATTCTCCTGAGATGCTCAACCATCGCCATCTATTGCACCTGTTTGACTCAAAAACCTAAATAACTGTAGTAAATTGCCTCCTAGGCTTTTACTGGAGAGACGCTAATTTGTGGTGGAGTTGTGAGGTGAGGAAAGTGGAAAATGACCTCGAGGTGAAAAGTACCTCAAGCTGGGTTTGAATAATAAGATATTTTATGCATTACAGGATCAAATAGGTCTAAGACGGAGGATCAGAACAATAAATGGCTGCTTTGGAATAATAGGCTTTCGGTCTAGAAATGGAGCTCTGAAATCTAAGCTCACCACTGATTAAATAAATCAGACCTTGTTATGATTCCATTCCGATGAAATCCATCCATCCATCCATCCATCCATCCATCTTCAACCGCTTATTCCTGCTTCAGGGTCGCGGGGAACCTGGAGTCTATCCCAGGAAGCATCGGGCACAAGGCGGGGTACACCCTGGACAGGGTGCCAGTCCATCGCAGGGCACAATCACATACACACTCACACACCCATTCATACACTATGGACAATTTACCAAGCTGCCAATCAACCTACCATGCATGTCTTTGGACTGGGGGAGGAAACCGGAGTACCCGGAGGAAACCCCCGCAACACGGGGAGAACATGCAGACTCCGCACACACATGGCCCCGGCGGGATCGAATCGAACCCCGGGCCCTGGAGGTGTGAGGCGAACGTGCTAACCACTAAGCCACCGTGCGCCCCATTCCGATGAAATCCACACTTTTATTAGCAGTTATTGATTTTTTTTTTTTATTTAACTATTTGCAACTTTCCCCAACAAACCCTAGCTAACTCTAGCTAACAACAAGAAAAGCAGATCCGAGTTCAGGTGCACAGAACTCCGTTCCACTGAAGGTCCACTAATCGAAGCCGACCGCAAGGCAGGATAATGCTGTCTCCGTGTGAGATATTATTCTCAGAAGATCAGATGATCAGATAATGCACATGTCGGATGTTTTCCCAGACATCCAGTATTTCACGAACAAACAAATGGTTGGAAAACGTTCACTAAAGAGCGCACCACCAGAGCCAGGTTTTGCATGAATCTTTAGATTTATCAGGAGCAGTGAATTTGCACTAAAATAGAGCTGGCTATTCCAGGCGAACGTTCAATCACTTTAAATTGCTGCTGTTCCTGACTGAGTAAACGTTCCAGTACATCCTCTGACTGGATCCCAGATTTTCTCTGAGTGTGTCTTTGTGCTGTTTCCTTGTGTTGCCCAGGCACGGCCAGATGATTATGCCAGAGCCTTTCTAGCCCATCAGACTCCGATTTCTTTCCACAAGCACTGGAATGTTGACCCGATTGCAGTGTTTCACAAGTGGCTAATTGACGATGTTCATGGCTCCAGTACAGAACGACCCAAAAAAGCTTCTAAAGAAGAGTTATAGCAAATGGACTCTTTAGTGAGACTGAGACGTGGACAGGTAAATACTGAGATACTTCATTCTAGCCTTAAAGACAAGAAATAGAATGATCATGCTACTAATATCGATTCAGAAGGACATGTTTGAGAAGAAGAATGTGTGAAATTGAAACTTTGAGTGCACCTAGTTGTTTGTTCGTTCGTGCAACTCGCAATAACCTGGTGTATTAAAGGCTAACCCGAATTATTGTTGCCGTGTCGTAACGATGGGCCTCATTGATCAGGCTGGATACGAACACATGTATACATGAATTGTTCGTAAAGATCATTTACATAGGTGAAATTCGTGAAAATCTGGCCACTTTGGGGGGAAAACATCATAGTTTTCGGGCAGTGAAAACACTTTCCTAAATTCTCGCGAAAAGATTGATAAACGAGGCCGAATATTTGTGGTATTAGCTAATAACCAACCATACATTCCACTAAAACCTCCCTTAGAAGCTGCAGTTCTTGTTTCTCATCGGGTTTTTTCCAGTCAATGCGCTGCCATGTCTCTCTGCAGGACATCCCAGAGATTTGTGGAGCTGCTCGGTCGCCTTTATGTCTCGTCCCAGCTTCTCTTAGAACGGTTCCGAATCGGGCAGGCCGGTCCGTTACAGACAGCGCGGCCTCCTTCCTGCCTCCTTCCTCTCCAAATATCTCTTAAACGGCTTTGAGGTGTGTGCAGAGTCTCCGAGAGGCAGCGAGAATGAAAGCAAACAAAAAGTAAAAGTACTCAGAAATGTGTTTTTGAAACGGCAAGGGGTTGACGGGAAATGTATGTGAGAGATGTTTATAATATTGGTCATTATTTGCCAAAAATATTTTGTTTGTTTATTATAATTTTTTTCTTGGGGGGAATATGTTTTCTCTCTCTAATCCTGTGTATTATATTACTTATAAAACTGCCATTATTTTAAAACAAAAAAAAATCGTTGCGTCATTATTTATCTAACTGGAAAACTAACTAACTGGATGCTTTTCCTTTATTTGCCAGGGTGTGTTCTGTGTAAACGAACTGTATACGACGATAACTAGAGGGTGGAAGCTTGTTTCCATGCAGTTGAAGCTGATTCGAAAAATTCACAAATCACCCCTTGCTTTGATGTTCTACAACAGTTTTGATGAATAATGGCCAATGTCCCTCAGCAAAAAAATGCATTTTATATTACTGAGAGCACATTCCACATTTTCAAACAGTAGTTTAGCTGTCAAAAACGTAATCAACGTTTCAGTGTTTTTGCAGCCTTTTATATGCACAGCTGGAGTCTAAAGGGGTTTTAGTGATCCTAATGACAGTGTAAAACACTCCAAAAGAGGTTCGTTTGCAGAAGCAGAGCTCTTGATGTTTCGTTTTTTTTTTTGTTAAAAGGAAAGGATAAAAAGAGATGATAACACCAGCCAATACATGCTTTTAAAATAGAAGAGCTGTATTTTGCTGAGAACGTCCATTTCCTATAACCTTCTGACAGAAAACATTCCACACACAGTGCAGATCAATCCTCAACGGTGCTTATGCAATCACTTACGCGCCGTTGTTTTTTTTTTATTTTTTTTTTATCATTTTTCTTTCAATCGCGTACGCACAATATTTCAAATAATAAATGAAAGAAATAATAATGTTATCTTGAGAAATGGGAGGCCACTCCTCCTTTACTGAACCTGATAGTTACAGACTGATTCTTTCCACTGAACATGAGCCCGTGTCTAATCTCGAAAAGGATTGTGTCCGGTTATTGCCAAAAACAAACGGGCCTATTCTAAGTCAGCAAAAAAAACTAAAAAAAAAACAACTTTCCAATGACGAAGCAGTGCCCCTAGGAAGAAGCAGCAATTTGTGAACACGGAGCGAGTTGTGAATGTAAATAAAATATTTAAAGACAGTATATTGAGCATGTTAAAGGTGTCTGTTTAGTCTAGGGTAAGTGATTTCACTACTCGTACGTGTACTCAAGGTGGCTGTTCCACATATAGCGCTCGTCCTCAGAAATGAATGTGACGATACACCACGGCAACAGATTAAGCAAGCTACGATCACCATACCAGCAGAACATTCTAAATAGAATCCAACAGAGCTTGTCCTCGATTACCTGCATTTCTATGACCTCTCCGTTCGACTTCACCTCGACGTGTAGACATTAGAGTATACGGGTCGCCCTGGAAACATGCCAGTCAAGGATGTTTTCGCTCTGACCTGAACCCGGGTACTGTAGATATCCGCTTTAATTCTCAAGGTTCATTAAAGGTACTCAAAATGAAAAAAAAAAAAAGAGAGAGAGAAGACAATTACGGTGGCATAGAAGCAGTGTGCACTGAATGAATTATTTGGAGTTAACAAATGTGTCTGAAAACAGATACAAACATGGGATCTGATGGAGACTAGAGGTGTGCATCAGGACTGGGCTTCCCACAGTGTTTACGTTTGTACAGGTCTAAGCGAGAAGTCCGATATGAAGCTTGCTGGGTAAAGAAAAAACAAGGTTCTACCCATATATTGAGTCACAGACACCAACTTTTGCACGTTACACAGTAAACCCCTGCAGCCATACTGAGACCTAGGCACGGATTGAAATCTTTACACCCCTACGCTCCTCACTTCCACTCGTCTCATGTCCTATTTTAAGCAGTGCCCTTCTGAGATTTTGAACTCAAGTGGTGCTGTGTGGGATTCAGATATGGCTTCAGTACCCTGGGTGCAATAGCCATAGAAACATAGATATTAAGTTCCCTGACCTTTAACACACATGTTGCGATTCTCCTGGTACACTTGAAATCCCCTGCGTTGATATTTCCAACAATATATATCAAGTATGCAGTAATTAAACTGTTGGTGCATATTGGTACAGCTGAGAGATGAAAGACCCATTCAAAATGTCAGCAGTTAAGCATATAAAATTCCCAAAGAACAACTGAAGGACAGAAACTTTTTGAACTGATTAGATGGGAACTGATTAGGCAGCTGATGGTAATATTAGGTGAGTGATTGAGCCATGAAATCGCATTGCATAATACAAATGACTCGGGGAAAACCATTACACACACATTTCAAAGATAAATATTGAGCTTTTCTCCGCAACTGATCACCCTCACCGACCTGCCAGCCAACGAAGAGTGGACCCCGCCAGTGGTGAGAGAAGTGTTCTTTATTGAGGTTATCAGAGGTGAGATAGAGGTCAGGCACACTTTAAGTAAGTTGGTTGGAGCAGGATCCAGTTGACAGGTGGAGGAATTGCACTTCATGATGAGATTCAAGTCATTAGTATAGAGGATACTTTCCACTGGGAGACTGAAATGACTAAATGCACTGGTATGTGGATCGCCCGTAGGGTCCAGCGAGCATGATTCCTTCTGCTCATTAATTGAACAAGTCGATCGTTGATGAATGCTCGCAATTTTAGAGTGGAACATTTTCAGGAAGGCCGAACAGCGATCATCAGAGAGATTCAGATGAATCAGATGAATCAGATGGTTTAAGTAAATGTTAAATGTGCACTTATATAGCGCTTTTATCCAAAGCGCTTTACACTGTGTCTCATTCACCCATTCACACACACACTCACACTCCAATGGTAGCAGAGCTGCCATGCAAGGCAGATGAAGTCCATGCAAGGCGCTTTTTTGCCATCAGGAGCAACTTGGGGTTCAGTGTCTTGCCCAAGGACACTTCGGCATGTCGAGTTACCCGGGCCGGGAATCGAACCACCAACCCTACGATTAGTGGACAACCCGCTCTACCATTCACGGTGGAAAAAACAGATCTGGTGGGGTTTTTTTTTTCTCCCGCACTGATGACATTTCCATCATTTGATGTTTGTGCAACAGAAAGGGCATTTTGTACTGAAGTATGTGATCAGAATACATCTCTTTATGTACCACAAGACCAGTCCAGATGCCGACCCATGCACTTCATCTGGTGGAGTGTAGATGTATACCAAGGTGCAGTGTGAACAAAGACTGTTAAGTGCAGAAGACAAGCAGCAGTTGTAATGGCTCACTAGATCCACTAATGAAGCGTTAGGAGCAGGGCAGAGATAGGAGTTCATTAGAGCGATAAACTC
The DNA here is from genome assembly GCA_012411365.1 of Ameiurus melas. Classification (NCBI taxonomy): domain Eukaryota; kingdom Metazoa; phylum Chordata; class Actinopteri; order Siluriformes; family Ictaluridae; genus Ameiurus; species Ameiurus melas. The sequence continues at coordinate 32,814,727 of CM022759.1, read as the reverse complement.
CTCTGGCTTGACCTTTTTAACGTTGCGAAATATGACATGACGAGCAGAACTTCTGATTTGATGACATGGCAGGCAGGTGTCAAACAGCACAGCTTTGTGGTCTGAGATGGGAAGTTCAGCAGCAGTGCAGCAGACCTGATCTCAAATATGGCCTTTGTTGTGGGTTGAAAAGTCTACATATTGGGTAATACCAAAGTCTCTTGGAAATAATTTGCAAGAATTATCCAAACGGAGGTTAATCTCACCCATCAGGATCACGTTCGGAGACAGAGTCGTTAGTAGAGTTAGAAGTTCAGATATGAACCCATTTGAAGGCTTAGGTGGTCTGTACAGTACCGTAATAACAGTGGGTGTAGATCCATGGAGTCTGACAGCCAGCAGTTCGAAGGAGGATTGATCAGGCAGGCATGATATAGCAGTGCAAGACCTCTTCTCCCAGAAGGACGTGATTAACAGATGTAAACAAATCCCAGTGGGGCTGCTTGATTAAGATGTGCAAAATCATCGTTTTGCTTTCAGGTTTCTGTGAGGCCTGGAAGATCCAGTTTATGGTCAGTAATAATGATGACATACAGCACTGCCTTGTGGTTAAAATATTCAATTATCTCTTTATGTGATAAATTGTGAAAGTGTTTTTTAAAAAAAAAAATGAGAAAGATTAAGAACGGTTTCATCTCTAAATCTATCTGTAAAAATCAGAATCCCATATTACATTTAAAACCACTTTCATCATCTGTCCTAATTTATTTATTTATATCACGGGACTGCCTATAACAAGCCTAGAGTTATTAGACCTTCTCAGCCAAGGCCATTTCTTTCGATATGGAACATTTAAGACACGTTGTCTGCTTTACATTATAGAAAGAAATGATAATTAAATATGTGTGTGTGTGTGTGTATATATATATATATATATATATATATATATATATATATATATATAATATACACATATTCACTACCCTAAGTGTACAGCCCTCTTCCACTTCCCTAATATCACACAAATTGGTCTTTTGGCTAACACATTAAGTAGTAGTGATGGATTAGTTTTATATAAATATGCTTCATCGTCTGAAAAAAATCGCCAAGCCTCGCTTCATTGTTTCTTTAGTAGATTTCGACCATAATTATTTCAGTTTGGAGACACAGATGATGTCTGGTCATGATTAATCAGCATACTGACGGTGTAATTTAGATGAAGTTTTCACACAAATCTCTCTTTGAAGTTGAACTAGGAGGTGAAATCGTATTTATGTCCCTCATCTGCCAAGTGGAGCAATGTCAAGTGAAGCCACTTCCTCAACCACCACATGGGAGATTTTTTAGCCCACTTAATGGTTTGCTATGCCTGTAAATTGATTTATATTAAACAGAATCATGGACTACTTTACTGGCACGTACAGCACTTTTGGACTAGCACGAAAGACTTTAAACAAAAAGCTTCAATAATATAAAGAACTCTTCTCGTGCGATCTCATTTACATTTAAATTCGGTAGCACCGTAAGAGTGAGATGTATGATTACTGACTCAACGGTGGCTTTCTGGCTTTCCTGTTGAGTTCCACACAATGTCACCTGTTTATCTGGTTAATTACAGTAGAAACAACTCAACAGCACATTTCTACTCAGGTTTGGTCCTGTACAGCGGGATCACTGTGTATAGAAGCGGCTGTAATTTCCACACAGTGTGTGCTGCAACAGGTGCGTATTGCAGTCTATTTGCGAAGTGATCAAAAAAAACGATGTTGTTCTGGTTCACGGAAAGGATATGAAGATAAAGTACAGACTGCCAGACTTCATTGAAAATGAACGTCAGAACCGAAACCCATAGGTTTCGAGAGTAATATAGAGGTGTGAGAGTAATATAGAGCAGCTGTGTGCTGTGTCCGAGACGATTACAATGGCATTGAATATGAGTTCCGGTGGCATTTAATCGGAGAAAAAATGCAAATGAGCTCAAATATGAGGGATAACGGTCATATTTCACTGTCAGCTCGTACAAAAAAAAAAAAAAAAAAGCAAAAGAACAAAAACAAAAAATAAAACAAGCAAGAGCTTCTTTGCTCAATGAAGTTCAATCCCACGCTAATGAGACATTCAGGATAGTAAGTAGTCCCAGAATGAGACGCTAGCATGACGCGGTTGTATTGAGTTATGGCAAAGACTCAGCTTGACTAGTTAGTGATCTCAAGCATGATGGTGTTGCTGGTATGAAACTTACTGCTTTACGAGCTGATTTGTTTGAGCAGAGTATACAGATGAGGACGTGAGAGAGCTAGACTAAAAGGCTAACGTGCTGCTGTTGCGTTGCTCTCTTGAGGTAGGGGTGAATTCCCACTGAACCACTATCACTATCATGTAATCAAACGGCATTGCTTGTCAGTATTGAAGGTAATAGACCAACATGTTGGTGAAAGAAATGTAGAAAGTTAAGCTAATGATGTCTGAAAACTCGTTCTTGGATGCCATTGAAGGAGATCAGGTTGTTTAGGGTGGAGTTGATATGGTTCCCTCCCATTTGACAATTTGACCCATTTCCACATTTGAAACCCATTTCCACTACTGGTTCATCTCTTTTTTCGACTTTCCTCATTTAGGGTCATGGACTTATATGCAAATAGTTATTCTTATAATAAAGCTTTACTGTTTTAAGTTGCTGCGTTTGTGTCTATTTAAACTGTGGACGTCATTTCGACCCATAACATAATGGATGTAACTTTTCTCCCCGCCAACAATATCGGAGGGTTAAGGGTGAACTGTATCGTGCTGTCACTTTAGTGGGGTGTAAACCGAAGCTGTTTTTATTTAGAATTGTAAACAATTCAGAGATAGCATACCCTCTTTGAATTATTCTTTAGTTCAGTTTGGTATTTTCATGCAAGCTTGGAATACCCCCTCGGTTCTGGTCCATAAGATATCTCATGAGTTTTGTCCTTTTGAGTCACACACGTTTACAAGTTTATTTCAAATCGACAGGCTGAGACACTGAAGCTCTATATCTACTGTTTAGATTTGTTTAGGCACTACAGAAAGGTGAAGCACTGCGATTGTTGATTAATACCTTGTTCATTGCTGAATAATTCATCAAAGACAAAGCATTCCGTTCTGTATTCTGTAGCAACCTGTAAACGGATAATGATTGACACCTACTTTTTAGTATTTCGAAACCTTTTTTTTTTTTTTTTTTTTTGGCGCTAAACTCCGATGCGGTCGCTAAACTTTTCACCAAACACTTAGATTAAACCACAACACCGAGTCACTGTGTGAATATTATTACTTAAACACAAACATGGATTTCACTCTGAATTTCCACACATTACACGGGGTGTCCCAAAGGCGTCCGTACATAGGGGGAATGAACATTCTTAACACAGCTTCGTTTTATCTACAAAACATCCTCTACACGATTTCCATTTCTTCGTGAACATACACAGTGCCTTCTCTCCCACTCAGGATGAACTCTTTGCGTTGAAAGGAGCCAGTCGAGGTGGTTCGGGCACCTGGTAAGGATGCCCCTTGGGCGCCTCCCTAGGGAGGTGTTCCAGGCACGTCCAGCCGGGAGGAGACCTCGGGGAAGACCCAGGACTAGGTGGAGAGACTATATTTCCACACTGGCCTGGGAACGCCTCGGGAATCCCGGGCTCGGGAAAGGGAAGTTTGGGGTCCCTTGCTGGAGCTGCTACCCCCGTGACCCAATTACCGATAAGCGGTTGAGAATGGATGGATGGATGGATGGAGGACATTTAGCTAGAATGAATGAATTTCCCCTATGCATGGAGACTTTTGAGACACCCATCTCTTAAGATGGAGACAGACGTTTTTGAGAGTTTCACGATCATACCATTCTTGTTCCTTCCCAAGTTTAGCTCGGCTCGGTTTCACAACTGCCCACACTGTCCCAGACCTCCTCAGAGAGGAATCTTAAAATAGACCCATGTTGGAGAAAAGAAATTCACCATAAATACTGAATTCACAGTACACACCATTATATTATATATCATTTAGTTATTATAGTTATTAGCTTGTCATCAGTAATACCCCACTTACGATTTTCTTAAGCTTGTTTGTGGCAGTGGCTAAATGGGACTACAGAGGTTGTCAGGGACATTTACCGTCATCACACCAGACAGGAGAACTCGTCTACGACAGCCTTGTTGCGTTTATACTCACGCTCTTGCAAACTATTCCAACCGAAACTTTCCAATTTGTAGATTTATGAACGTGTAGTATTTTCCAACTGTCGTGTTTTGGGGGTTTTTTTCACACTGTAGTGCTATAAAGCTTCGTGGTGGTGACATTGAAGTCCTGCGACCGTGGTGTGGTTCGTTATAACTTTAGCTTTTTAATTCCGGCGATAGCATGTAGGCTTCACGATTCCTAAAGGCTGTGTTCATTCGTGGAAAATATATCTATATGGAGTCCATCTATTGTCCATTTATTGTTAGCTTTAATTTTGTGGAACATCTGTGAAACAATGTTGCATTTTTTTTGTTTTTTTGTTTTTTGCAAGACACAAAAGCAGCTGGTCATTCTACAGAGAAACTCTCGCTGAGTCTACTGTCCCTGTCCACCGTCCCTGTGTAAGTTGTTTCTATAGAAACAGTAACATTTAGAACGAGCGCTTTTAATATTAACCCATGATTTGAATTACCGATAGCGTTACTGTCTGAGCTGCAGTTAGAGGAAACGAATCAACACTTTCTGACGAATCAGATTCGACCATTTAACAGCGCTGTCGGATAAAAGTCAAGTCGGTTCAAATGATGTACTTTGTTGATATCGTAACAGATTTCTAACCAGGAAATAAGGGTACGTGGAATTGATTTTAGCCAGTCTCTACGTTTACAAGACGAGAAAGCTATCCAGATCGTGGAAGTGAAGTGCTTATGCATTCGTTGAACTCATTTCAGTGTTTTGTGAATGATTTTACAGCGTATTTGCGTCCCAGTGTGACATACTATATACTGTATTAGCTGAATTGATCGAACAGCATACCTACAGAGCATGCAATTGTCCAGCAAATAACATGGACCCCTATGTAAAGGTAGTTTCGGCCAGCAGCCTTTCTTCGTAAAAATTCTCCTTTTATCCATTACTGTAGGTACTCACATATGGTCAATATCGTATTACTCACAAGGTCAGATAGCAGTCTCTCAGTTTATATAAAAAGACGAGAGCTTATATATCAGACAGTCATGTGCCTCAGCAACAGTGTACTCATCGCTCAAGGTAAAAATGGCAGGGCTGGGGGTACATCGGTTGCATGTTTTTGTAAGATAAGGGAAACTAGGAGAGAATGGGTAGTCAAGAAGACAAGAAAAGGGTCACCGTGTTCTCGAGAGTGAGAGAGAGAGAGAACTCGCATAAACTCACGAGCTAAAGTAAGAGAGCGCGCCATATTAATATTTATCAGTAATAAAGTCGGTTTAAGTTTGGCTGGGTGTTGCTGCATTGGACAAAAAGCACAGTTTGATACCACTTGAAAGGTACATGGTGTGGTTTCTGTCATGGTCACAAGAGCTGGCTTTGCGAAGTCTGCGGCATCTCGTTTAAATCTCTCTTAAATTCAATCTCTCACAGCCTAGTTCGCCTAGTTCTCACAGCCTAGTTTGCGCTCTCAAGCAAAAACCTGTTATGAGTTCGGTCGAACGCTTCCTGTTTATGTTCCCGCTGGTGGTGGTTCAGACAGCTCTGTAGGTTCACAATGGAGCGGTTCATAGAGTTTTATTTTTGAACTCGGACTCAAATGTAAAGAATAAGTCAGTCTGTGCTCAGTTCGAGGCCCGGTCTTGACGTAAGTGACAGACACCTGAAAAGGAACAGGCACAGGGAGAACATTTGAAAATCCACACAGACAGTAAGGTTCAGGGACAGACCAGGGAGCCTGCACTCTACCACCTGAACCAACCCGCTCTACGACCCTGATGATAATAACGCCTGATGAGGTTGGAGAATACATTACAAGGGATCTGAGAGCGTTCCTCCATACAGAATCTCTCCAGATCCTTCACATTTCGAGGTCCACGCTGGTGGACTCTCCTCTTCAGTTCCCCCCACAGGTTTTCTATGGGGTTCAGGTCAGGGGACTGAGGTGGACACGGCAGGACCTTGATTTTGTGGTCAGTAAAACATTTTTGTATTGATTCTGATGTACGTTTTGGATCATTGTCCTGCTGGAAGATCCAACCACGGCCCATTTAAAGCTTTCTGTCAGAGGCAGTCAGGTTTTCATTTAATATCTGTAGATATTTAATAGAGTCCATGATGTCATGTGTCCTAACACAATGTCCAGGTCCTCTGTCAGATAAACAGTCCCAAAACATTAAAGATCCTCCTCCATATTTAACTGTGGGCATGAGGTACTTTTCCATATGGCTACCTCTCTATGTGCTCCAAACCCACCTCTGGTGTTTATTACCAAAAAGTTCTATTTTGGTTTCATCTGACCATAGAACCCGATCCCATCTGAAGGTCCAGTCGTGTCTGGCACACTGAAGACACTCGAGTTTGTTTTTGGATGAGAGTAGAGACTTTTTTCTTGAAACCTTTCCAAACAACTTGTGGTGATGTCGGTGACTTCAGATTGTAGTTTTGGACACTTTCTGACCCCAAGACACGACTAACTTCTGCAGTTCTCCAGCTGGAGATTTTTTATCCACTCGAACCGTCCTCTTCACAGTGTGTTGAGACGATACAAACACGCGTCCAATTCCAGATCGATTCAGAACATTTCCAGTCGACTGGAACTTCTTCATTATTGCCCTGATGGTGGAAACGGGCGTTTTCAATGCTTGTGCTATTCTCTTATAGACACTTCCCATTTTGTGAAGCTCAACAACCTTTTGCCGCACGTCACAGCTTTATTCCTCGCACTTACCCATCGTTATGAATGACTAAGGGAATGTATCCTGTCTGTTACCTCATATTTATACCCCTGTGAAACAGGAAGTCATGGTTGAACAATTTCCTGTTCCTAGTCACCCAGGTGTACTAAAAAAATTTAAATATCATTTGGAACATACTTCAAATATATCATTCTCATATGTATTCATAGGGGTGTCAATCAAAAGGTTAAACAATATAGACAAATTTTCATAGCCTTCTGTGCTAATATTCACCAAGGTTGCCACGATATATTCAAAAGTTTCAATTCTGCTGTCGATGGTGTACCCCATGAGTTTCTGTATATGTCAAGGGAGATTAAAGACTAAATAATTTTGCATAAAGTCTCCAATCATTTGAGTACAGAACCCAACATCCTTCAGATATCTTTTGTATTCACTCGCCCACCCCCTCCCCAATGCCAGAAAAATGAAGGGAAGGAAACAGAGAGGTAAAATGAGCTGAAGCCGAGATGCACTTTTTAGAAGGGTTTGTTTCATATACTGTAATACAGCACCCTGCAAAACAGTAAATACCATTACCAGAGACAGTACCGGTTTGGTTTTCTATATCATCAGCAATTATTTCCTGTATTATTAATACTCTCAATTACACGTCTGTCAAATTCATTGAAATATTTGTGAGATTTGTGTCAATTCCCTACTCAAAGTAATCACAAGGAAGCCACGGCACAGTTTTATCATCCATTTGAACTTCTCCGATCCCGTTTTTCTTCCCCGCAGTATTGTTTTCTTGTTGCTGGTAGTTGCTGTATTGGTCAATCCAAAATGGCTTCCTATTTACTAAACAAGCTCATAACGTTGCTTGCATGACTGATGATGGACTTATCTGAAACATTATGTTCGTATGCAAATGTTGCTTTAGCCACTTAAATAAGCGCGCCTGTATGCTCAGCAGTCTTTACAAACATGATGTGGAGAAAAGCATCACAGAACACACAACACACCTAACCTTGAGGCAGAACAGCATGTTCCACTCCTGTCAGCCAAGAACAGGAGTCTGAGGATACACCGGGAACAGGCTCACCAAAACACCAAGACCTGGAGAAAGACCAGGTGATGTTCTCGCAGTCTCTAACTGTCTAGTTCCATTGTCCTCTGTAGGCAAATATTCTTGTTCTTCACTGTAGTGTGTGATCCATAAAGCAAAGCCAAAATCATGTATGTTGGAAACCGGACTAGGATGGTTCAGGTGCATGCCAACACTGTAAAACCGGATCATTTAACTCAAAATATTTCAGGAAACTAATTACCTCCAATTTTTTTTTTCTTTTTTAAAGTTGATAAATCAATTTCTTTAAGCCAAGTACACTTAACTATAACAAAAATGTAACTCAATTAATTTGTCTTAAAGAAATTGATTGCCAGTTCCTTCCAGTTGGAAGGGAACCTTCTGTCATGATAAACATATCGAACTACTGATGCTTCAAATAGGCAAACATTTCCATTCTGAGAGACTCGTATGGCTGAGTGGTGTAAGGAGCTGGATCCAGGCTTCAGGCTCCGGTATTTGTTTAAATCCCACTGCTGCCGGTACACCATTCAGGGTGAATGAAGCCTACTCATGGTGTTACGACTATTTCTTTAAACAGATTACTGTTCAGACTAGAGACTGCTTACTCTTTTATGATGCTGTACCTTTTCAACAGAATTTTAATCTAGACATGTAGAGGACTCCACCATTAAAAGTATTGGTTCCCAAAGTTTTGGCAGTTAATGCCCAGTCTTTCAGGTTTTGAGCTACTGATCAGAAGGTTGTGGTTTTAAATCCCAGCAACACCAAGTCCTCGAGCAAGGCCCTTATCCCTCAACCGATGTGTTATGTCTGGTCCTGTTTCCAGTTTTAAGTTGGATAAAACCTTCAACCAGATGAATGAATGTAAACGTAAGAGGTCATTTCAGCATCCTAGACACGTCACTATGCATGATAACAGAGTATAACCGAATATAAGAACTAGGTAGGCATTTCCATTTATTGCATAAGTGATGTGCTGTATTTCTTTGACACTTTCTTTCACGCACAGGGTTTAACGTTAGTAATAATCCATCAGTGTTTGTCTTAATAAATAAATAAAACGAAGGCAATATTCAGTGAGGATGAAAAATGTTCTGCGGAATTGCTTCATCTGTTTCAGAGGCTGTATGAAGGTCATTTCTGACAAATTCCCATGCTGAGTTTGCAGATGATGTCAATCTCTGGATTCGATATGCACCAGAGGGGGGTGATAGTGAGGGAAACTGGGGATTGATTCACCCCATTTTCAGGTGTATTGACAACACAATGAAAGTCAGGTCATTTTAATATGCAACACACTGTTAAACTGGCTCTTTATTTTCCAAGTGTCATTCTTTACAGAAAGCCTAGATGAGTTTAGGAATTTAGGAAAGTTTCTAAATCATTTTGGTGAAAAGCTGCATATTTCATCCATCCATCCATCCTCAACCGCTTTATCCTCTTCAGGGTCACGGGGAACCTGGAGTCTATCCCAGGAGGCATCAGGCACAAGGCGGGGTACACCATGGACAGCGTGCCAGTCCATCGCAGGACACACTCACACACCCATTCCTACACTACGGACACTTTAGACACGCCCATCAGTCTACCATGCATGTGTTTGGACTGGGGGAGGAAACCGGAGAACCCGGAGGAAACCCCCACAGCACGGGGAGAACATGCAGACTCCGCATACACAGGACCACGGTGGGAATCGAACCCCCGACCCTGGAGGTGTGAGGAGAACGTGCTAAAAATGTTCCCTACAGAATATGACTAACATGGACCCATGGCATTAAAGGACTTAAGTAGGATTCTTTAGCTGAACCATTTCTATACTGCTTAAAATAAGAGAAAATAAAATGCACCTGTGATTTTCAGTAGTGACGTGCGGAAAATGTGTATGCTGTAGGCCGGTATTTTTCATAGCATTGTTTTGACCTCGCTGAAGAAGAGTACATGTGGATTTACACAACTGACTGGAAGCCATACTGAAGTGCAATCAAAGCTGTATTGCATTCATCATGCTATGGTAAGTGTTCGGGACATTGTTCCGTTTCTCCAAATGATGCAGTCCTTTACCGAGTGTGGAGCATAAATGTTGTAATGGGGCTCTACAGAAAGACTCCCAGTTGATATCCACTTCCTGACAAGTGGTTCGATTGAAACGATCTCTCCATTTTTCTCAACTAATTTCCTACTGAAAACATTAAGAAAAATCTCCAGGGAAAGATGGGTCGCAGTTGTACAACATTTCATCAAAAAGTTGTGAGTACAAATCCCAGAACCACCAAGCTATCACCACTGAACCCTTGAGCAAGTCCCACAGCCCTCATCTGCGTAGTTATAAATGAGACGAACGTTGCTCTGAATAGGGACTGCTGCCAAATGCTGTAAATGTAAACAAGCCATGATAAAGCAGAGTGTTTAATTCTCTTTTTATTGAAATGACATATATTTACTTATGACCGACGTCAATTGAGGATTATTTACACGTGTAAACTTCCGTTGTAGAGATGTGTAGGATACAGCTACAGTTGCAGGTAAATGCTTTATTTAAAAAAAAACAACAGTCAAACAGATCCTAAATGATACAGAGTTTTGGTCAAAAACAGACGAGGGGTCAGGGTATAAATAAACAGACCGGGGCAAAACCGGATTCCAAAAACCAGAAAACAAGTAAGATCAAAAGAAATAAAAAATAAAAAAAAACCTAGAATATCATGCAGAAAAATAACAAGGTTTAGTATATCAGCAGTGTAACACTGGGTGAACTGGGGTTCAATTTAATTCTGACATGACCTACACAATTCTGGGTTTGTCTGTAGGCTGGACTCTTAGAAAAAAAGTCATGGAGAGATTGTAGCTTGGGTTGAACCCTCCTGAAATATTCTCCAAACAGGGACGTGGACAGATATTTTGGGGGTCAGGGGCTCAAGTAGAAATAAAGGACATCTCCTAATTCCATCCATCCATCCATCCATCCATCTTCTACCGCTTACTCCTTCTTCAGGGTCGCGGGGAACCTGGAGCCTATCCCAGGGAGCATCGGGAACAAGGCATCTCATAATAATTATTATTATTTTTTTAAATTAACAAAACGTTAAATATATCAACACAACGCTGACTTCCTTATCAATTAATTTTAATTCCCTCACACTCAAAAGATACTTTTTTTTTCATGTAGTTGGTGTGTTTTGCTTCCATGTCTTCTTCTTCCATTTTCAAATATATCCAAAGTGGTGCATATTAATTAGTTCACGTCTAATTTGCATATCAATATGGCGATTATGATGACGTTATTAGACACAAATATTTACTGTATTCACCTGTAGTGTCTCCATGAAGTACAGTACATTAGGAGGAATAGGAGGAGTTGTTTTATGGAATAGGAGCTGGGTGGAGCTGCAGATTGCCTGTCTGTGGGTCTCATGTGTTCCCCCTTTGATGTCTGTGTGTGTACGTGCCCGGTTCCAAATATTTATTCTGGTGATTAACATTAAACTGTTCCAGAAAGGTCAGTGTAATGACTTCTCAATGTTTAAATGAACACATAACACATCCCTTCATTAATTCATTCATTCATTCATTTTTTACTTGTTGGCTACCAACTGAAGTAATATTAACTGAATAGTTTTCTAACTACACACTCAGAATAGGGACATTGAGGTGATATATATATATATATGTATGTGTGTATATATATATGATATATTTAAATGGTAAATATGAGCAAAGCAGGCTGTGAAAAAATTGTCTTTATTGTTTAACTTTTTACTGATCTCCCCTAGTGTCAGGTAAGAAAGAAAAAACAAACAGCCATGAGTAAACCGTGCTCTCAGATTTGTAATCTGTGCCCTACACGGTTAGAGACAGGTCAATAGTTTTTGAAGTCCTCAGGGTCCAGTCCTGTTTTTTTCAGTGTTGGCCTGCCAGTGACAGTTTTTAACGAAGAGTGGACCACGCCAGTGGTGAGAGAAGTGTTCATTATTGAGGTTATCAGAGGTGAGATAGAGGTCAGGCACACTTTAAGTAAGTTGGTTGGAGCAGGATCCAGTTGACAGGTGGAGGAATTGCACTTCATGATGAGATTCAAGTCATTAGTATAGAGGATACTTTCCACTGGGAGACTGAAATGACTAAATGCACTGGTATGTGGATCGCCCGTAGGGTCCAGCGAGCATGATTCCTTCTGCTCATTAATTGAACAAGTCGATCGTTGATGAATGCTCGCAATTTTAGAGTGGAACATTTTCAGGAAGGCCGAACAGCGATCAGCAGAGTGAATCAGATGAATCAGATGGTTTAAGTAGTCCATTCACGGTGGAAAAAACAGATCTGGTGTTTTTTTTTTTTTTTCTCCCGCACTGATGACATTTCCATCATCTGATGTTTGTGCAACAGAAAGGGCATTTTGTACTGAAGTATGTGATCAGAATACATCTCTTTATGTACCACAAGACCAGTCCAGATGCCGACCCATGCACTTCATCTGGTGGAGTGTAGATGTATACCAAGGTGCAGTGTGAACAAAGACTGTTAAGTGCAGAAGACAAGCAGCAGTTGTAATGGCTCACTAGATCCACTAATGAAGCGTTAGGAGCAGGGCAGAGATAGGAGTTCATTAGAGCGATAAACTCCTCTGGCTTGACCTTTTTAACGTTGCGAAATATGACATGACGAGCAGAACTTCTGATTTGATGACATGGCAGGCAGGTGTCAAACAGCACAGCTTTGTGGTCTGAGATGGGAAGTTCAGCAGCATTGATGTGGCACGGTGTGATACCAGTGCAGCAGACCTGATCTCAAATATGGCCTTTGTTGTGGGTTGAAAAGTCTACATATTGGGTAATACCAAAGTCTCTTGGAAATAATTTGCAAGAATTATCCAAACGGAGGTTAATCTCACCCATCAGGATAACGTTCGGAGACAGAGTCGTTAGTAGAGTTAGAAGTTCAGATATGAACCCATTTGAAGGCTTAGGTGGTCTGTACAGTACCGCAATAACAGTGGGTGTAGATCCATGGAGTCTGTCAGCCAGCAGTTCGAAGGAGGATTGATCAGGCAGGATTTACGGGGATTAACAGATGTAAACAAATCCTGGAAGGCTGCCAGGTTTCTGTGAGGCCTAGAAAATCCAGTTTATGGTCAGTAATAAAGTCACTGACCAGAGCAGCTTTGTTAGTGAGAGACTGAATGTTGTCTAATCCAAGTTTCAGGCGGTTAGTGTGCGTGTGCACATCTGACCTAGGCAGAGAGGCTAATACACTGCAGTCAACACCGGAGACCGGAGGAAGGGAATAGCATTGAACTCATTATTGTTGATCACTTTATCACGTCTTTTGATGAGATCCTCAATGTCGTGAATGTCGTGTTGGCAGAGGAGCTCTGCAGGAACCTCATAGTTCCCCTACAGCCGGTAAATTTGGCCTGCTGAGTATTTCTGCGTCTTTGCTAATCAGATGGAGTGTTTTCGGAGTGGACGGCAGCCAACTTCTGCCAGACTTCACTGTAATCCACCTCAAGCAGTTCGATGGTTATTAGCGAAGAAATCTCAAAGCTAGCTCTGTGATTTGTCTCCAGACAGAAGATAGTAAAACGTGACAGAATACAAATAAAAATGCCACTAACACAACAATCCAATTTTACTACACAAGATGAAATATCAAGAAATATTTACAATAGGAAAAAAAAATTTAATAGGACCTGGACATTTTGTTAGGATACATGGCATCATGGACTCTATCAAATATCAACAGATATTAAATGAAAACCTGACTGCCTCTGCCAGAAAGCTTCAAATGGGCCGTGGTTGGATCTTCCAGCAGGACAATGATCCCGAAAACATACATCAACATCAACACAAAAATGGTTTACTGACCACAAAATCAAAATTCTTCCCTGACCATCCCAGTCCCCTGACCTGAACCCCATAGAACACCTGTGGGGGGAACTGAAGAGGAGAGTCCACCAGCGTGGACCTCGAAATCTGAAGGATCTGGAGAGATTCTGTATGGAGGAACGGTCTCAGATCCCTCGCCGTGTATTCTCCAGCCTCATCAGGCGTTATAGGAGAAGACTCGAAGCTGTTATCTTGGCAAAGCGAGGTAGCACAACATGCTTACTAAAAGGGTGTCAATAATTGTGGCAAAGTTAAATATAATATAATAAATAGAGTTAAAGAGCAGAGAAATTTTGTGCGTTTGGTAAACAAAAGAAGGTTTTTGCTCATCTTTACCAAAGGGGGGCTAATATTAGTGAAGGACACTGTATATCCTGGGAACACTGGGAACAAGGCAGGAATGTACCCTGCATGAGAGACGAGTCCATAGCCAGACCCTATACACACACACACACACACACACACAAAGGTGAACGTGATGCAAGGTCTTACTGGATTTTGTTCCCAACCTGCTCGAATCTGCAGCTGAAAAGGTGAAGATAATCCGCCCGTGCATCACACCAGGCTCCTGCGACTGTAGCTATGAAGCTCTTAGAACCAAATCCAACCCAAACCAGTTCCTGGAGCAGACCGAGTCAGTTTTGCCTTGCTGAAGAGGATATTGTTTATCACCGTGTTGCGGTCGAGTCACCAGTCATAAGTGTACATCTTGGTTGTTTTTTTCTTTTCAGATGGTCATATAAATTATAATAATTATAAACTCTATCCCAGGGAGCATGGGGCACAAGGCGGGGTTACACCCTGGACAGGGTGCCAATACATCACAGGACACAATCACATACACACTCACACACCCATTCATACACTACGGACACTTTAGACACGCCCATCAGACTACCATGCATGTCACACAGGGCCATGTTGGGAATCGAACCCCCGACCCTGGAGGTGTGAGGAGAACGTGCGAATCACTACGCCACCGTGCGCCCCTTGTTTAGAATTGCCACAGTTTTTAATTTTTTTTTATTTATAATACACCATCACAGTACATTAAAATCTATATTTAGATTGCAACATTTATTTTCTAAGAATAAATTGACTTTCAAACATTTTCGGTATAAATGGTAAATGGTAAACGGTATCCTGTGCTATCTCCGACTGACTGCACGACTGCGTGGTATTTCGTGCGTTTAGCCTACTGGGCTAATGCATTATTGATATTTCCTTTTCAGAACTATTTTTCACTATGAAAACGTAGTAGTATGTGAAAATTTCAAGATCCCCCCCTACATCTTGTTTTGACCCCCCCGTAATTCGCAC
>CM022759.1:32787108-32792108 GCA_012411365.1 Ameiurus melas | reverse complement strand
GTAATAGGTGCTCCTGATCAACGTGGTCATTGTTTTTATAATGAATATTTTGACTGTCTGGTGTCTCTGAAGGTTTCTTCCTTCTCTCTTTCATCTGAGCGAGAGTTTCCAGACGTCTCCTCGTAAGTTGTCTGTTGTTAAAAGCGCGATACAAATATAATTAAATTCCGATTAGAATTTGATGAGATGAGATGAGATGAGAATCAGGGGCACTGTCTGGACCCTTCAAAAACGACAACAGCTTCCGTCTTTCCCTTAACATGTGGCAGACAGGTGTTGGTCTGCCGTCGTGACGTTGCTTATTTGAGGTAATTTAAGGGTTTTTACAGCAGGTCAAATTAAAAAATAAGGACATTTTGTTAGAACAGATTGTACGTGTTCAATCATTTTGTGACATGTCGTTAAAAAAAAAAAAAAACGAAAAGAAAATTATAAAAGGCCGACATCCTCATAATAAAGTCAGAAATAACAAGGACGGCTATAACTCGAGAAAAGGCTTCAAGGGTTCTTTGGAAGGTCCGGAGTTATAGTGTTCTGAATGGAACATTTTCCGAGAGGAGAACAACGGTAGGGTTCGACATGGAACTTTTAAGGGTTCCTTCAGAACAGGGGGTGTCCAATGGTATCTACAAACAGCTGTTGTGGCTGGCTGCTGGTTGGATGTCTGAGAGAAGTCCAGCAAAACCGGAGCAACGACTTATAGCTGATTGAACATGAAGATAAACCGATTAAAGAACCTGCAGCCATGTCAGAGAGCGTTTACCAGACACCTTCATGACCTGTTTATGGTATTAGGTAAAAAAAGTTTTGAAGTATGTGAAAGCCTCTGTCTCTGAAAGCCTCCAGAACATGGAGGGAACCGAATAGAGTAAAGTTGGGACTTGATTTGTGCTTTGGCCCTGGAGATGTTTCCAGCAGACGTACTGTAACTTAACACACCTGATACACCTCTTCACAACCTTCGGAAGCATCCGGGCGGTCGAGTTACGTGAGTTGTTGTTGCTGAGTTCTGCAGGGTGGCGGATCGTCATTATTTGCATTGGTCTACAGCAGGCTTTCTCACCCTTCTTTTTGTCAATGAATTGTTTTAAGGGCTTAAAATCCTTTCGAATTAACGGCTCAATTAACGGATATAAAATGGGTCTACTGTTCAAAATAAAATAACCACAATCCACAGTATTAGACACAAGAACGTATTGGACTGAGCTTGACATATACATATACATTGACATACAGTATACAACCCCAGTTCCAAAAAAGTTCGGGACGCTGTGCGAAATGTAAATAAAAGCAGAATGCGGCGATTTGCGAATCTCATAAACCCGTATGTTATTCACAGTAGAAGATAAGAAAGATATAAAATGTTTAAACTGAGGAAATGTGCCTTTTTAAGGGAAAAAAAATAAGGTCATTTTGAATTTTATGGACGCAGCACGTCTAAAAATAAATAAATATATAAATACAGTTGGGGCGCGGGAAACAAAAGGCTGGAAAAGTGAGTGTTACTAAAAAGAAACATCTGGAGGAACATTGTGAAAGTAATTAGGTTAATTGGCAACAGGTCAGCAACATGATTGGGTTTTTCTTTGTTTCAAAGGGCAGCCTTTGGTGTCAAAATCCAAAGGGCGAGGCACTGACACCGTGTGGGACTTACTAAAAGGAATGAGAAGAACGTTTGTGTTGACTGGCTTCACGCTTCAGACGTGCTTCGTAAATCCCAAGCTAAACTTTGATTTATTTCAAAGATATGCTTTTAATCCTTTTTGTGTGTGAAGTTAAAGAATTCGCACTTGAATTTAAAAAAAAAAGAAGATTTTTTAAACATTTTTTATTATTTTTTTTATTATACAGATGGTCTCAATGCAGCTTTACAGCCACAGTACCAAAAGCAAGCCAAAAGCCAAAAGGCAAAATAACTCAGAAATCACGAGAGGGAGTTCAGCGTCATCTGGCTGACGCGGAGAAGATTCCGAGAGTCTGTTTAATGACACTGTAGCCTTTACGTCCGCATAGAACGTAGCTAGTGATGTAAAACTCATCACTAATATCAGCGTACTAAAGACATATCATGAAACACAGTCGAAAAACGGATAACTTCAACCATGTAGACGTTGAATTACGCTTAAACAAAACGTTGCTGGTTAGTGTCAGTGGATTTCCTCAAACGGTTCATCATAATGACTGAATATCGTTGAAGATAAATAATTGAATAGTGAGACGTGTGATTGGGTGTACGCGGAGAGAGGTGCGATTTTAAAGGCTGTTGTATACACGTTTGTATTTATCTCAACAATACTGGGTTTTTATCATTTTATAGCATTAAACTACATTTTAAAATAAAAATAAACAAATAAATGCCTACTCTTCAGCCAAAAACTTGACAAAAAAATTGAATGCAGGACTCGTTGAGAATGAAAATGCTTGGCCACCTGGGCTGCAGTGAACGTCGGGGGGTTAGATCAATATAGAAAGAGAATTCGAATTGAATGCTTAGCGCTAAAACGCTAACGGACAGACAACAACTTACCGTCTCGTTTGTAGCGTTGTATTACCTGTACTGTGTTACACGTACTCCGTGTTGTACTCGGTGACCGCACTTTCCTGTTACCTGTGTGTCTTTTGTCCAGTCGTTTCGCTGGTTGTTTATGTCTGGAATAAAGCACAATGGCGTGTACTGTCATGGGAAAATAATCCGAAAAAAAGTGACGCAGCCCAACACAGACACGGTTACTGTCACTACCCTGCAATGTTTTATTCCTCTTATACAACAACAATTTGCCAATGGCTACAATGTCGTGCTTTTTAAACATTTATAACTACGTTTCATGTTGTTTCACGAATCCGAGGAAGTGTAAAGGCGTCTGTTCTGAATACTTTTCCATGATTTTTCTAAAGTAATGCACTGTTACAGCGCTTAAAGCCTTATCATAGCAACATCTTTTTCTTGTCTTTTTCATCTGCCATAGACGCCCCCTGTTACTATAGAAACAACAATGTAGTAGAAAACGCTCATTATTGTGAACCTGTGATGGATCTCGTGGCCAGAACTCTCAGAGCCGCAGTTATGGAAAATGATTCAACACCTTCTGAACAGTCAGGCTTGAGAACGTAGGGCGGCTGTGGATCAGGTGGTAGAGAGGGTTGTCCACTAATCGTAGGGTTGGCGGTTCGGTTCCCGGCGCGGGTGACTCCACATGCCGAAGTGTCCTTGGGCAAGACACTGAACGCCAAGTTGCTCCCGATGGGACCCAGTAGTCCCAAGAGCTTCTGGTATGTTCAGTTTGATCAGATCCAGGAGCGCTGGTTCACTTCCTGATATCTACGTAACCCTCACATTGATTTATGATAATATTCACAGCACATAAATCGCGTTTGAAATCTCTGGGATATGCCGCATGCTATAAAACATCAAAGCAAAACGATAGGACAAATTTATTTACTTGGATATCGTCCGCTCGTTTGCTCCACCTCTCTGAAAGACATACGGAACGTGACTTTTGTTTTCTTATCTGTGTTGTCTTTGTTCTTGCTTGATGTTAGCCGTAATTGATAGTAATTACTCCGTGCAAATGTCTAATAAGGTCATGTCATTCAAATTTGGAATCTCTGTCTAGATTTGAGGAAATACGACCTTAACTTTTCGTTGTTCTTTGTTCTTGGATGATGTTTAATTTCAAGCTTTATGTCATGTGTTTAGCATGACTGCATGCGTTGCCTTTGTTCTCGCTATCCATCCATTTCAAATTGGAAAAAAAACCAAAAAACCATCTTTATGACAGTGGGGGGAGATAAGTATTGAACGCGTCAACCTTTTTTCCATTAAATATATTTCCACTGAGGTTATTCACATGAAATTTTCACCAGGCTTTGGTATTAACTCAAGAAATCCGGAAATACGAAGAGTTCACAGCATTAAAGTCCGTAAATAAAGTTATGTGTAATAAAGTGGAATGACACGGGAGAAAAGTCTTGAACACGAACGTAATTACACCCCCTATCTGTGCAAACGAATATCAGCTGGGTTGGTAAATTGATGGGCTATAAAAAGGCTTTTCGCTACCAAGATGTCACACAAGAAACATCTCATGATGGATAAAAGCGAAGAGCTCTCCCAAGACCTTCGCAACCTTATTGTTGTGAAACAATAGGATACAGACGTATTTCTAAACTTCTGAATCCTCCAGTATGCACCAATGGGGCCGTTCTCCACTCCGTCATCAACCGGCCACGCAAAGGAGCTCCTCGCAAGGTGTCTGACCGGGGAGTCAGAAGGGTAGTGTTCAATACTTGTGTTCCCGTGTCGTTACACTTTATTAAACAAAACTTCATTTATGGACTTTAACGTGTGGATTTCTTTATACGTGTGGATTTCTTGAGTTAATACCAAAGTCTGGTGAAAATTTCATGTGAATAGCCTCAAAACGGAAAACAATGTTCAATACTTTCAATACAACAGTCCCCCCACTATATGTTACAGAAGCTTAATATCAAATATGCATATACTGTATGTATAATATTTATAGATGTATATTCTGCAACAGAATATTGATAGAAATGTTCCTAGACAACATGTCTAGTCAAGCTGCTTACTTTTATTTATTTATTTATTTATTTATTTTTCGAAATATCCTCAGTAGATCCCCCAAACGCCCATTACCAGGAGGCCAAGAGAGTATAATTTACCCTGCTGTCTTGGGCAAAGATTTGGCTTTTCCTTCTACCTCGACATTTACAGCATGTAGTAGATGTCCTTATACAATGCAGCTTGTAGAAGTGGTATTCTCTATCTCTATCGAAAACATATCCTCGGGGGTTAGGTCACTAGGTCAGGGCCTAATCAATACCACTGAGCTAAAACTCCACTCTGTTAGAGGAGGTTCGCACAGCATGAAAAGTAAGCACATTTGTATTAGATTAAATAAGTGATAGTTCGATGAAATATTTCTTTTAGTAGATTCAATAAGTGAGCATTAGATTAAACGTGTTTTAGTAGATTCGAT
>CM022759.1:32749608-32782108 GCA_012411365.1 Ameiurus melas | reverse complement strand
GCGCTGGCTCCCGGTCAGGTTCCGTGTCCATTTTTAAAATCACGACGTTGACACACAAAGCATATCACGGCGTTGCTCCTCGTTACATATCTGCTTTATTCGTTCCTCGCAGCCCAAATCTCAGACTGCGCTCCTCAAAATCTAGTTTTTTAACTGTACCACAAACACGATTAAAACCTGTGTGTGACAGGACGACTTCTGTCTCTGCTCCTGTCTCTCCTTCACGAGAGTTGGAACTCTCGGACTTTGGGAAGCTCAGACCTTTGGCATTTTAAAAGCTCAACTTAAGACTGACTTTTTTAAACTTGCATTCGACTGCTAATGTCTACTTTATTATTATTATTATTATTATTATTATTATTATTATTATTATTATTATTATGTAGAACAGTACTTCAGTGTTATTGCCTAATTCATAATTGGCATCACTGATCAATTGCCTGCTAAGACTTCTCTCTTCTTTGGAGCGTGTAGGGAGGAGAATGTCCAGATCTCGGGACGATATAGTCTTCAGATCAAGCATGTTGTGTTATCACTTGTGCAAGAAGATTTTCAATTTCCTCAACTGGATATAGCATATCTATTATTTAGACACTTGCTTTGAACAGTCTGATACAGTATAAGGTATCGGAGAGACACTTCAACACCGAAATATATTTCAACAAGTAGGCAGTTTTTATTCACTACAGATGTCCTGGCACGGGGACGTGCGCAGACATGGTGGGAGGAAGGAGCTCAAGTGGAACTAAAGGACATCTCATAATTATTTATTTATTTATTTTAATAACGTTAGAGAAGACGTTAGATATATTAACACAACTCCGACTTCCTGTCCGATTTATTTGAATCACAACTTACTGTTTAAGGCAGGATGCTTTTTTTCATGTGGTGGACAATTTTGAGATGTTTTGCTTCCGTGTCTTCTTTTGCTCTAATGGAAAGAAAATTCCACTTTTAGATGGTGTTTGTTTTACGCCTTCTACCCTCCGTCTGCATCTGTAGATTTCTGATCAATGAAACAAAACAAGCGAATCTGTAAATTTAAACGTAACATTTCAGGGGAAAAGACTCTTGATGTAAGTCAGTGACTGGGGGACTTTTGTGTCTTGTCAAATGTATGCAAATTAGCACATTTTAATTAGTTAACGCCCAATCTGCACGTCAATATGGCGATTGTGATGACGTTATTAGACCCAAATTTGACTGTATTCACGTGTAGCGTCTCAATTAATTACAGTCCATTAGTCAGTATGGCCATGATATATTGCCTTAGCTAAACTTTAGCTAACGTGTTACATTATCTAGTAGCTCGTGAGCTCATGAGTCATATTAGTAAGTTAACTATATTTGTCTTTTGGCTCATTAGCTGTAAAGTCGAGGCACTGGTAGTGTAGTCTTTTATTCATCAGCACTCATCTCCACACAAGCCAAGAAAAACTCTACTGGGGTAGGAGCTTGGAGGAGCGCTGCCTGCCTGTCTGTGTGTCTGATGTGCCATGTGTGCTGCACTGCTACGGGAGAGGGAGAGAGGGTGGGGGGGGGGAGAGGAGAGAGGAGAGAGGGGGAGAGAGGGGTGGGGGGAGAGAGGGGGCAAGGGAGAGAGAGAGGAGAGGGTGGGGGGGAGGGGGCAAGGGAGATAGAGAGAGGGAGAGAGGGTGGGGGAGGAGGGGAGGGAGAGAGAGGGTGGGGGGAGAGAGAGAGAGGGAGAGAGGGTGGGGGGAGAGGGGGCGAGGGAGCTAGAGAGAGAGAGGGAGAGAGGGTGGGGGGGAGAGGGGCGAGGAGAGAGAGAGGGAGAGGGGTGGGGGGGGAGAGGGTGGGGGGGCGAGGAGAGAGAGGGAGAGAGGGGGAGGGGGGGGGGAGAGAGAGAGGGGCAAGGGAGAGACAGAGAGAGAGGGAGAGAGGGTGGGGGGCGAGAGGGGTTGAGGGAGAGAAGGTGGGGGGGGAGGGGGGCGAGGGAGAGAGAGAGGGAGAGAGGGGGTGAGGGAGATAGAGAGAGCGAGAGAGGGTGGGAGAGAGAGAGAGAGAGAGAGCGAGAGAGAGGGGGAGAGAGAGGGAGAGAGGGTGGGGGGAGAGGGGGCGAGAGAGAGAGAGCAAGAGAGGGGGGAGAGAGAGAGAGAGAGAGGATGGGGGGAGAGGTGGGGAGAGAGGGGCAAGAGAGAGAGAGCGGGGGGGAGAGAGGAGGGAGAGAGAGGGGGGAGAGAGGGTGGGGGAGAGAGAGGGGCGGAGAGGGTGGGGGAGAGAAGGGAGAGGGGAGAGGGAGAGGGGTGGGGGGTGGGGGGGACAAGTCTTTATGGCAATAACCGAGCACTTTTCTGAGGAATGTCAGAGACGTGAGCTTTTCAGCAGCTCAAGATTTCAAACAGTCTTCCACCAGATCACATAAATCACCAGGACCGGACCGTTCCAGATCAATCATATCTGCATTTCTAAATACCTCGACCGTAGCTCAGCATACGAAAAGAGCTCAGAAAAGTATTTGTCTGTAAAACCAAATAAGAATTCAACATTCAGTGGGGTCCATAATTCTGGGCTTTGTATTTTTTTATTTCTTTAAAATTGAAGGCAAATGTGTGATATTGTCCACTGTGTACAGAAGGTCAGATTCTCCTCATGGCTACTCTCTTCTACTGAAGCATGCGTTCAGGCGACACTTCAAACATGGTCTTGATCTGAACTGGATCATACGTTTTGGAGGAGTTTAAACTTTTTTAAAAAAAAAAAAAAAAAAAATACAAAAAAAAAAAAATATTTAAATTTTTTTTTTTTTTTTTTCTTTTTTTTTTTTTCTCTCACTCTTTTTTTTAAATAAATTTTTTTTTAAAAAAAAATATAAAAAAAAAAAAAAAAAAAAATAAAATATAACACATTACACTGCTGCTCTCAGGCTTTTGGACCCCACTGAATACACGAGCTATTGTCCCCTGCAACATAAGTTAAAGACATGACCGTGTCTAATTGACGAAACCGGCTCCATTAAAGACAGACATCTCTCCTTGAAGATATTACATTATAATATAATGCTCTACAACCCCTTTCCATCTACCTACATCTTCCAACTCGTCCAAATATACTCACCGGATATAACGCAACTGTCAACCCCCCATCGATCGGTCCACGTTCTGATCAACACCTACATTAGTGTGTTTGGTTAATCCTCTGTCAGAATCCCATTGGTGTTCTCTGATGCATCTCTGTGCACAATTCATGGCTGGTCAAAATCTAGGTATGTCAGCATGGTTTAGAGGAAACATACTCCAACACCCAGAGAAGTGTTCCTTCAGACCTTGTGGAGGGGCACGCGATGCTCCATCCAGCCTTTTCAGTAAATCGAGTAGGGTCTGGTGTAACGATGGTTGAGCCTCCACAACACAATGTTTATGATTTGAAGAATCTCAGGAGCAGATATACGGAGACTGAATGGCAGAACCTAGTATTTCCAGAGACCACTGAACATGAAGAACACTTGGAAGTACATATAGTGACCAAAGAGGGGGCAATTTCCTCCACCTGTGACCAACCTGACCTACAGACAGACCAAAAAAATAAACGTGTTGGCCCAAATGGCATTCCTTGGTCCACACTTTTGTGTTTGTCATAGCAGCATATTATAAATAAGTTTATGATTGCAACTTTTCCATTGTTCAATTCTCTATTACAAAAAAAAAAAACTATTATAGAAGATCGTTTATTTCTCTTAAGGAAGTACCGTCGGCTCTGGCTCTTTGTCCATCAGTTTTTCATCCCCGTTACCTCTCACTGCTGCTTTTTTTTCTTCTTCCACAGGTCTCTGAAGAGCAATGAGATTCACGTATTAGCAGAAAATGCTTTTAGTAGATACGCAGAACTCCGAAGACTGTAAGTCGCTGCAAGTCTTTCAGAACTTTCCTTTTCCTTTTAGCTTTTCACCAGCTAATCGTTCGTACCAGTCCAACAGCAGCAGATTCTCACACAGTATATATACAGTTCTGTGAAAACTATTCGCCCCTTCCGGATTTCCTTGTTGTTGTTGTTTTTTTTTTTGCGTACACCTCGGACAAAATTGTTTCCGAAATGAAAACACAAATCTCAGACCAAACTCGGGCGAACCCGAGGAAACACCGAGTACAGTTTTTAAATGGTGGCGTTATTTATCGAAGCAAAAAAAGTTATCCGATACGAACTGGGCCTGTGTGAAACTGTATTTGTCCCTGTAGTGACTAATTCCCCACGTTTATGAAACCGCATTCATTATGGAGATCGGCTGGACTAGACGCAGCCAGGTCTGATCAACCACGTCAACACTTCTACAGAACTTTCTCAACAGCATGAAGTTGGTTCAAAGATCTCACCCAGTAACACACTATGCCAAATTCAAACATTAATTGAACAGAAATTTCAATAGATATTCTATTCCTCTGCGGGGGGAGTATGTACACCCTTGGCCTCAGAAGCTAGTATTGCCTGTTCGACCTAGGTCTGGGTTAGGGATATTCCTAATCTCATCGTGTCTGGCTTTGTTTGGAATCTTACCGGCTATCCTGACTTAGATTTTTGGATTGCCCCGAATAAACATGCCTTGACTACACACTTACAGACCGTACCTCCCGCTGTTACACCAGTATGTAATAACTGCTTCGTAATGCTGATGTGTGGTCATGATGTTGGTGTGTGTGTGTGTGTGAGCTGCACAAATCATCAAGGAGACCGACCTTACTGAACTTTCTCGCCAGTCCAAACTTCAGCACCGATCATTGAAATGATTGATCCTCAAGATTAATTGATCTACACTTCCTTCAGTTTCATTAAGTACACTGGCCCTGTTCTAGGTTGCATTGAATTTACAGTGAAATGTAAAACCCATGGCCATTTGAACAAATAACAATAGAGCGTTCACTGAAATAGTCCTACTATCAACCGGTCTTGTTGGTCTGTGTTGCAGGTTTCTTCAGGATAACTGCATAAGCTATGTATCTGATCGGGCTTTTAATGGATTGTTCAAATTGCAGAAACTGTGAGTATATTTCTACTTAAGAAATTCTATTTAAGGCTTTTAGTTGCTGAAAGGTCACAGTTTTAGCAAAAAAAAAAAGAAATGTATAAAATATGGCTCAAATGTTTTGCAAAGACAAGTCTGTTGTCGTTTGATGGCGTTAGTTAGAAATGCGTTACTGTCTTGGTTGTGTCTGCCACTAATCTCTTTGATTATTTGGGTGTAATCTGAATGACCCATTCCTTTAAAGCCATACTTAAAAAAAAAGAAAAAAAAAGAAAAGGTTTTAATTTTAAAATCCAAATTTATTTATAATTTATCAGTCAAGCTTTCTTGGTTAATTAGATTAAATTGCACTCCCCAGATTTAATTTGTGTCCAACATACTAATATACAGCGCCCTCCACTAATATTGGCACCCTTGGTAAATATGAGCAAAGAAGGCTGTGGAAAAATCGTCTTTATCGTTTACACTTTTGGTCTTTTGTTAAAAGACAATCACAAAAATTCTCTGCTCTCATGGATCTCATGGATAGATAGATATAGATATAGATATCGATATCGATTTACTTCCACCTCAAAATCCGCGATGGAAACTCCAGGGATGAAGATCAGCTCTTGTGCATTCCTCTGCACACTCATGTGGATGGCGATTTGAATAGGGCAGAACGCACATGAAAGTCTCCGCCAAAAAAAAACAAAAAAACTTGATTTGAAGATCCTGAGAAGATCTGACGTGAAGGTGGCCAACTGCATGAGGTCTAAATGTCGGCTGGGTCCGTCTCTAAATGTTTATCTCTGAATCCTTGCAGTGTTTCAATGTGCAGAAGACAAACCGTTTCAGAGTCTTTTATGAAAAGCTCCAGCTTTGATTCAAACGCATACACAAACTGCTGTAGGGACAAACACGTCTGTTTCCAATACATTGCATTTTAACATCGAGCTTGTTCAGATCACCAGTAACACCAATCAATACTCGTCCCCTTTTTTTTTTTCTTTTAGCCATTTCGCCTTTGTTAAAAAACAGAAAACGAACAGTTGCTATGTGACTTTTTGACCGATTTCTAATTAAAGTGGGAAATTACTGCTCCATTCCACATTGTCCAATGAAATTTGAACTTGTGCCACGTCACGAATGGTTGGTGCATACTTGGCAACCGGGCCCCTGATGATGAATTATGTAATATTTTAAAACATTTAATAAGCGGATTTGTAATTGACTCGACACGCTAACTTTTTTATATTTCGTGATTGTTTTTTTGTTTGTTTGCTGGTTTGTTTTTTCCCTACTGTCGAGCCATCGACAATCACCGAAAGAGTCATATACTATATGGCTCGCAAGCCATAGTTTCCCGACCCCTGTATTAAACAGTATACCATAAATAACCCAATCCACACTCTCAGTTTGAGTGAACTCGTGTCAGCTTTCTCATACAGCGTGTGCCGTAGCCTCATCCTAACTCATGCAGCGTATGCGCTTCCTTTATTAAACGCTACGCCACATAGAACTGTCGACTTTCGAGCCTACTGATTGAGGAGATGAAACCTCCAGCATGAAGAGACTACACTGCTCTTTTATAGTCGTTATGAGGCTATAGGTCAACATTTCTATTCTGTTACAGGTCTTTGAGCCAAAACTGCATCACTTTATTAAAACATGGAGTCTTTGCCGATCTCCACGAACTCAAATGGCTGTAAGTACAGCACTGCATTTACAGTATATTCATAATAATTAGGTTATTTCCATAATTCCATATATAATTAGGTCCAGCACCAACCTTGTTGTATCTACTGAAATCAAAAAATAGACACGAGGTCCATCAGAATGCGCTGTACGTATGTAGTACTGTATTACAAGATGCTGTTATCCAAGCCGACTAACAGGTGACTAACAATCCAATCATACAGCTAAATAATTCATTGCTAAGGGTATTCGTTACACGCTCAATAGTGGCTTTTTTTTTTCTTTTTCTTTTTTTCCCCCAGTCCTGGGATTTGAAATAAACCAGAACTATTGAGCTACCACTGCATGAAATATGTCTGAAATACTCTAGAAGTTACATTACTTTAAATTGTTATGCTGGACTGCTGCTGTGGTTATTAAACAGAAAGCATAAAAAAAAAATTAGGCTAGAAGGGTTTATTTAGGGTTTATTTTTTTGGATTTTATGGTCCAGTAGCTCTTAGCGGGCCATTAAACACATTGATGTTCATTACTATGATAAAGATAAAGGGTGAGGGTGTGCTGTAGCTTTAAGCCACTCCTACTTTATATATATATATGTATATATTTACACATGCACAAATAAACTCACCAGCCATTTTTGTCCCTCTATTATGATGTTTGATGTTAATATTCACTGAAGCCCTTGACCTGTATCTGCATGATTTTATGCAGCGTGCAGCTGCCAGACGAGTAGCTGATTGGTTAATTGCACATAAGGGCAGGTGGACATGCTCCTCATGTAGAGTGAGTTCATGTGCACATGTGTAAACGTATGTAAAGGGATTAAAGCCACAGTTTATCCTTTATCTTTATAGCATGCAATGTATTCCCGCTGCCGTAACCTTTAGCAGGATATTAAAAAAGCATCGATGTTCATTTGCAATAATACTTATTAATTCATTAATTCCGCTCCTTACTTGAGCCCATATCATGCAAGAAAAAATGGGCTGATGTCCAAGGTTGGAGTGGTGCGAAAGTGAGATGTGACCTTAGGTGAACTCCACCCAGTGTGCACAGCTCTCGCTAATGCTCACGCAGGTCGTTCGGCCTGAGATCTGAACACCGACGTACGTCGTTTCTGTAGTGTCGTACAGTAAATCCTCACTGTGTGCACGCACGTCTGTCTGTGGTTAAAAGATGTGTTCGTCAGTAAGCTGCGGCGGTGTCGACGTTCTCCCGGAGATCTTCAGCTAACTTTTCGAGTTGTTGTTTGGTGTATTGAGCAGTTCCATGCACGCATCGCTCACTGGGGGCCTTGTAGGATTGTGATAGACAGAATAACAGGCTCCGTCTGGATAGACTCCATCTCGAACATTGATCATTGTCGATTATTTCTTCAGCGTCCAGTGGGCCCTTGTCTGTCAGCAGTGTTCTGTAACAAATGGGTTCTTTTATGCATGCAGCCCAGCTGTAGAGCACAGATTGGCAGAACTGAGCAGTATTTTAATGGCTCGTGGGAGGCATAAAATTCCGATTACTACGCCACTACACAGAAGTAATTCCATTTGACCATAGACCGACGAAACAATGAACAGGACATAAGTTGTACTTCTTCAGTGCAGTGATTTTAATTTACTGAAGTTATTCCATCGCCAGTGCACGCACTATCCTCAGTGTTCGTTAGCACTATATCATACTGGCCAACGTGTTAAGAAAGCCGATAAAAGCGTTTAGTATTTATGGTAGTTTCTGTGTCACTTCTTTGCGAGTGGTATATGAATGATTTCTGTTTTCTCTACTTAGAATTCTGGATGACAATCCTGTGAAAACCATCACTGTGAACACGTTCACTGGTCTGAGGTCCCTCTTCTTCCTGTACGTACCCATTTTCATTTCAGCTAATCGAATCCTTTTTAACTGACACACAGTATCGGCCGAACGTAGCTAACGCTGGTTTATTGCGTAAGAACTTCCGTGCGTACGCAATAACCTGTTCATGCACTGCATCGAGCTCTACGTCGTTTGAATTAAATGAAGTCCCCAGTTTGTTCTTGGAGTTTAGAGGTGAGAAGCTGCAGCAGGGTGGAAGGATTTCTGGGTGATTATAACTCATGTAGGTGGTGGTGTGTGCAGGTCGATGGTGAACACCTCGCTTGAAAGGCTTCCTTCATCCAGACTCTGCAGACACATGCCCTTTCTCAACTGGCTGTAAGTGTTATCTTCTCTCTTTTTTTCTCTTATATAAAATTCTGTCTGTGGCCCTTCTATGTTTTATTCTTACTGTCTAGAACAGGGATGGGCGATCGGATCCGGAAAGCGCCGGTGTGGGTGCAGGTTTTCATTCCAGCCAATCAGGAGCCACACTTGATTCCACCTGTTTAATCAGTCGATCTTGGCTTTCGATAGACTCAGACGTGGCTTCTGCTCGGTTGGAATGAAAACCTGCCCCCACACCGGCCCCTTTCCGGATAAGATTGCCCACACTTGATCTAGAATTATAATCGTCAAACTATTTTAGCTAGTTTCAGTAGTGCGCCCTCTGTTGGCGAATTAAATATCTAATATTTAGCGATAGCTGGTTCTGATATTAGACAGAAAAGCTATCATCTAATATCTAAACACTAGACACGTGGGGCACACACACATACACACTATATACACACACTGTACACGAAGGTTGAAACCCTTTCATTCAAAGCACCAAGCACTAAACTTGTTGTTCTGCCATCTGTCCTTTTGTATAAAAGGTTCTTTTGTCTTCGGTCTATTTTTAGTTACGTCTCCTCGTAGTTAGCATGATGTGGCCTGGTATGAAGCAAACTTACTGTTAGCACCCTGAAGTTGAATATTTTTCAATAACAGCACAAGCATTTTATTCCTTAACAGCTTTATTTCTTTCTTTTTAGTTTTTTTGTTTGTTTCTTTTTCTTTTTCTTTCTAACATATCCTGCTGGTTACGTTATCGGTTTAAAGGATTTAACATTGTGGAACAACTGTGAAACAAGTTACTTCCTTCCTTTTGTGACTTATTTTGTAGCAGCTATAAAAATACAAATAAAAAACAGTTTCTCTTTTTTATTTTCTCTTGAAGTAAAACAGTAAGAGAAAAAGCACAGCTTATCACTAACGAAGCCCACTGTCCTGAAGACTTTCCTGGGTCCAAAAGCTTAAAGTTACAGGTTAACCTCTGACTGGAAAACAAAGTGCTGATGATGGAAACTGCTTGCAATGCTAAACATCTCCATCCATCCATCCATCCATCTTCTATACCACTTATCCTTTTCAGGATCACAGGGAAACCTGGAGCACAACAGGGTACCAATCCATCGCAGGGCACAATCACATACACTACGGACACTTTAGACACGCCCATCAGACTACCATGCATGTGTTCAGACTGGGGGAGGAAACCGGAGTACCCGGAGGAAACCCCCGCAGCACGGGGAGAACATGCAAACTCCACACACACACACACACACAGGGCCACGGTGGGAATCGAACCCCCGACCCTGGAGGTGTGAGGCGAACGTGATCACCACCAAAACCACCGTGCGCCCCTGCTAAACATCTCCTCACGGAAAATTCTCACACACGTTTTGAACCTGTCTGTGTGAGGAGTTCACCATGCGAGTCCCTGTGTAAGTTATTACAGACGAGAAAATAAGTCAGAGCTGCTGTTATAAAAAATTCAACAGCTTCTATCAGAATCCCAAAATTCAACAGCACTGTGCTATGAATGTCTATGAAAATCCAACATATTTTATTTACAACTCATCTGAAAATAAATAAATAAATAGATAGATAGATAGATAGATAGATAGATAGATAGATAGATAGATAGATAGATAGATAGATAGATAGATAGATAGATAGATAGATAGATAGATAGATAGATAGATAGATAGATAGATAGATAGATAGATAGATAGATAGATAGATAAATAAATAAAAACGGCGCTGTTTTGGCAGTAAATAACAAATGAATTAAAACCGTTTGAATTCATGGTTAATTTAAACCCCCGTTGTTTGTGGAACACTGGACTGTCAAAGCAAAGCTTGAGGGGGCTTTTAGTTGCTGGAGCACTGGCTTCTGTTGGCAGTCTAGTTCTCTTCATGGATATATCGTGGTCTAATGGGGACTTTTCATCGACATTTCTTCACGAGCCCGTTTTCTCTGACCATTTCCACCGCTGTGAGCTCAGATCATGTGTTTTACAGATATGATTTATTTATTTATGATTAATCAACTCCAGAACTCGAGGACTGGTTATAATAGAGCCTACATAACTGATGTAAATAAGACATTCAGCTGTAGATGTGAATACAAACGTATGTGTACATGTAATGTTCTTCAAACCTGCAGTCGCACATATTAAACAGCATCATCATTGTCAGGATATATAATATTCTAAATATTAAACAGCATGATTGATGAGGCATGATTGAAATCAGGGTGTTTGGCACCTCTTTTTCCTGCGTTAAGCTCATTACCAATCTCTTTGTCGATCTTAATGAGCGCTTTAAACGTGCACTGAAGCGTACATTGCCGAGCGCCCAGAGTCCAGAATCGGGAAACAATGCGCCTGCGATTAGAATGAATAATAGTTACCAACCTGTCCTCTAGCAATTTCTCACTGAGCATGTATATCAGACAAGAGAAACGGCAGAACTGTCTCCCTGTACCTGTCTTTCTCTCCCTCTCACCCTTCTATCAATCGTACCATGCGTGTAAATGGAGGCGGGGAAATAAGGGACTAGATTTCGAAAGCCAGTCGATTCTGTGAATGTAATCAGTGAGATTACATTTCCAGTGTAGACTGAGAGTCATGTCTAGGGCTTGATTTCTGATCAA
The DNA here is from genome assembly GCA_012411365.1 of Ameiurus melas. Classification (NCBI taxonomy): domain Eukaryota; kingdom Metazoa; phylum Chordata; class Actinopteri; order Siluriformes; family Ictaluridae; genus Ameiurus; species Ameiurus melas. Next base: position 32,770,622 of record CM022759.1, on the reverse strand, counting down.
ACCCAGTGGCTTTTTTTTGTTGTTGTTGTTCCCCATGAGAAATAAGGCATGTATATCAATTTTCAGACATTTTAGATTTATGGGGCAGAGGGAAAATCATGCGTGGCCTGTAGCGCCACCTATGGGCTCGTGGGTCATTTGTGGTGTGGGAGTTACTCGTGGCCTGCAGTATCGATGTGCCAATTTAAAAAAAAAACAAAGTTATTGGGCACTTTACGGCGATAAGTCGAATAATAATAATAAGTGGAATGCCAACAATAACAATAGGTTTCCTCATGAGGGAGGAATCGAAATCACACGCATGTGAAACGATTCCGGTTATTCAAACCTGCAATTGCAAATATTCGAAATTATTTGTGAATTTAAATTTCTATCACAATCGTAACATTCGACTGTTTTGAAGTGCGGCGTCTTTTATATAAAGTCGGAATCAAACCATACCTGACCTATGCTTAGGCTACTAAGACGCGCTGTAATGTATATCTCTAATGAAATTTCATGTCGAGAAACTAGTAAAAAAAAAGCCATTAGCATACACTATTACAGCCTGCATAACCAAGACATCTGATTTCAGTCATGTTTGTCTTTTTTCATGGCTGTAGGTGTGCACCTGGCACGTCGTGCTCAGATGAAACTATTGTCCGGCGCTTATTTTTCTTTCTAAAACACATATACACTGCTGTAATCGCTTACTTCATATAAAACTATGTAGGTGTCATTTCATCTAACAGGGAAAAAAAATAAATAAATCTACTGTGACTCATTTGCAAAAATGTCATAATTAAACCAATATGACTTTTAACTTGAACGTCTTTTACGTCTTGTGAATGTCACGGCCGGTCAGCTTACTGATATACAGCATTTGCTATTGTAATTATCTCTGGTGCACGATGTTGCTCTCTCCTTTGCTTCTGTGGCAGATGTTATGTTCACGTGTATTCACGTTTGGTGTTGCGTTGATTGAGAATACAGAGGTGACATCTGGTAATGAGTTTTGCAGATACAGCATGATTGATGAGGCATGATTTAAATCAGTGTTTCCCTGTTATGGTGTTTGGCACCGCTTACACTTTAAATTAGAGTATTTTCCCTGCATTAACGCCCCTGAGTAATCTCTTTGTCGATCTTAATGAGTTCTTGAAATGTGCAATGAAATGTACAATGCCGAGGGGCACTGAGTGCAGCATCAAGAAACAGTGCCCCTGAGATTAGAATGAACTCGATACGTAAAGTTCGTCACGACAAACTTTAATGTTGGCTTGAGAAAGCAAGTCTGAAAGATACATAGAGTGCCAATTGTTATACAGTTGATTAGATAGATAGATAGATAGATAGATAGATGAAAGATAGATAGATAAATAGATAGATAGATAGATAGATAGATAGGTTGGATAGATAGATAGATAGATAGAATGATAGATAGATAGATAGATAGATAGATGGAAGATAGATAGATGATAATAAATAGATAGATAGATAGAAATAGATAGATAGAAGGTTGGATAATAGATAGATAAATAGATAGATAGATAGATAGATAGATAGATAGATAGATAGATAGATGAAAAATTGATAGATTATAGATGAAAAATGAATAGATAGATAGATAGATAAATAGATGATGAGATAGATAGGTTGATAGATAGATAGATAGATAGATAGATAGTAGATAGATAGATAGATAGATAGATAGATAGATTAGATAGATAGATAGATAGATAGATAGATAGATAGGTTGGATAGATAGATAGATAGATAGATAGATAGATAGATAGATAGATAGATAGATAGATAGATGAATAGATAGATTGATAGATAGATAGATAGATGAATAGATAGATAGATAGATAGATAGATAGATAGATAGATGAATGAATGATAGATAGATAGATAGGTTGAATAGATAGATAGATAGATGAATAAATAAATAGATAGATAGATAGATAGATAGATAGATAGATAGATAGATAGATAGATAGATAGATAGGCGATTCTTGGTGTTTGCTAGGGTGTTGCTAGGCGGTTGCTAGAGTGTTCAGAGTGGTTGCTAAGGTGTTGCTACGTGGTTGCTAGGGTGTTCTGGGTGGTTGTTAGCTTGTTGCTAGGCAGTTGCTAGAGTGTTCTAAGTGGTTGCTAGCGTGTTGCTAGGCGGTTGCTAGGGTATTCTGGGTGGTTGCTAGACGGTTCCAGTTGTGTTAGGGGTGATTGCTAGTCGGGTGGTTACTAGGGTGTTCTGAAGATAGACAGCGTCCCGACACATTTGGAGCTAGGCAGCGTCCCAACACTTTTCCACTTCAGGCCCTGTGCACTGAGCTGTGTGTGAGTTTTTTTGTTGGAGCCAGGCTCTAAACATTCCCTCAATGTAAGTGAATGGGAGTTTTCAGGATTTTTCATCCTCCACAACGAGAATACCGGGAGTCCCATCAGTTGGGAAAAATATAGCCTGAGCAGTGTGATCAGCCTGCAGGACTCTGCTGAGTTCCTTGGATGTAGCTTGGAGATATAACAGTCAGAAATTTTGGCCACTTTGAGCTTCTGTACCCGGAATTCCGATCACTTCCAAAAGATATAGCAACTCGAGTCAGAACAGGCTGAAGGTCTGTGCCGGGTTTGGTGCATGTAGCTTGAATTCTCTGGGAGGAGTAGCAATTAAATTTTTTGGGAAGAATACGCTTATGAAGCAAAACAGTATATTGGCTTTCTTGAGCCAACATAATAATAGTTACAAACCCAATAGTTACTAACCTGTCCTCTAGCAATTTCTCTCTAAGCATATATATCACACAAGAGAAATGGCAATAGTGTCTCCCTGTACCTGTCTTCCTCTCCCTCTCACTCCTCCATCAATCGTACCATGTGTGTAAATGGAGGCTGGGAAATAAGGGAATAGGTTTTAAAGCCAGTCGATTCTATGAACGTTACACAGTGTTTCATCGGTGAGATTACATTTCCAGCGTAGACTGAGAGTCATGTCTAGGGTTTGATTACTGATACATGCTGAAGGAAGTGATGGTACCGTGATAACTTTTAGAGAAATGCACAATGTGAATGTGAAGGTTTTGATTCATTTTCTACCACCGCAGCTCTGACAATAGTTCCGGCTCTAAGGTTTATATTAGTAATGCGCTTATTCTAATACCGGTCCAGACAGGATTGTGTCTGCTGAGTTCTTTTGTGTTTGTTGCCATCAAACATGCAACTACCTTACACCTACCATAAACAGCTGACACTGGACACTCCTTCCTAAAACGATAAATAAACATCATTTTAAATCTGTTTACCGGAGTGCCGACCATACAAGACTGTCGTCATACTACGTTTCCCATCCTGCACGGCGGCCTACAAACATGGCCGCCATGGACCACACTTATCCAATCTCACACACTCACTCCACAGTATAAAGAGACAATGTCTTTGCGAAGTATTGAGTCTTTGTTCGTGTTTCGGTTCATGGTTTTTGATCTTGCGCCTAGTGTCTCGTCTTTGTGTTTTGCCTTGCCTAGTTTATGCCTGATTGCCGATTGCCTGACCTTTTTATGCCTGTTTATGGACCGTGCTTTTGATTACCGATTTGGATTTGTCTGCCCGCCTCTCTTTAATAAAGCTCTTATACGCTATCGCATCCGTCCTAGCCTCCATTACGTCCATTACGTGACGCGTATCATGTGACATCATCACAACGCGCATTCAGTCAAAGCCCCCTTCGATTTACATGCGTCAAACATGTGAAAGACACCTCTGTGCAATTGCAGTTTCGCCAATGCGTCACGTTACAAAGAAGGATACGGAAGCAAGTGCGGATCTTCACACATTTCATAAACAAACAAACAACAAAACAAAGACACTAAGACAACTAGGCAGAATACTGTGGCTAGGACTAAACAAAAACTAGGAAACACAACATGGGACAGGGACAGAGGTGAAGTTAGACAATACCTAAGATGCGGAAGCAGTACAAAAAGTGGCTATATATAGGAGTGCTCGTTAAACAGAAACGTGATAAAGGTGCAGGGGGTCATGTGACAATGATGGAGTATGGTGCAGTGGCTGCTGGGAAATAAAGTCCAGAGTTACCTCCTTGATATATGACACAATACAGGTAGCTTTGTGCAAGAATGCACAGAAAAACAAAAGCCACTGCAAAAGTATTTTAAAAATTTATACCAGGAATTTGAAGCATGTTTTTTTTATGTTATGGAAAATAAATGTTAATTGCTTTTCTTTTTTTTTCTTTTTTTTTAAACCCAAACAGCTTCGATAACTCTTATAACATATTGTATGAAAATGATGGAGATTCCAGTTCAGAAGTTCGAATCCCAGCACTTCGTTTACATATCCATCCATCCATCTATCTTCTACCGCTTACTCCTTTTCAGGGTCACGGGGAACCTGGAGTCTATCCCAGGGAGCTGCCACACTGACTGTACTGTACGTATGTCAGAGAGATTTGGGGATGATATAACGGAAGACGTTTCCTAATTCACTGCTATGTCCACAAACTTTAAACTAATGTGCTGTGAGCATCCTTTAAGTCAATTTGTTTGGCTATCGGCCTATTCTTCATTAAATTGCTTTCCTTTTTCCCCACCCCCTTTTGCTTTAAAAGGGACTTTGAAGGGAATTGCATTCAGAGGCTGAACTCCTCCACCTTGCTGTTCTGTGATGACCTCACTGTGCTGTGAGTAAGAGGAAAAGAGAGACAAAAAGGCAACAGACATCTGGAGATAATGAATGGAAGGGTAGAAGGAACAGCAGGGGAAATAACAATGAAGAGACTTAAGGGGCGAGATTGTGTGTGTGTGTGTGTGTGTGTGTGAGAGAGAGAGAGAGAGAGAGAGAGAGAGAGAAATAGAGATTTCCTCATGCTATTGGTGAATTTGAAATTGAATTCTCTAATTATGTAAATGAGATTGATGGTGGAAAAAAATATTAATATTGTCATATATTTATCATAAAAGCCTGTGTCATGTCTCCTGCTGTTTTGGGCATTTTACCTGGGCCAGCATCAAGGCATATCTCAACAAATCCTTCATTTGGGCAAGAAATTACTTTGTAAACCTTACAGGAACTTTCAGGTCCTGGTTTCATCTCAGGCTGGTCCCATCAAGTCCACTCAAGCAGGCCTTAATGGTTCTTCATCATCACAGCCTAGCAAGGCATGATGTTCCATAAATTAAAAAAAAGTTTAAATAAATAATCTAAATCAAAAAATGAAATAATGATCAATAAATAGTTATCGTTTCCATTCATACCACAGTGGCGTTGCCTTTCTACATCATTCCCTTTTCTTCCACTGAACCTGAAGTGAAGTGGTCTCTCAATAACGGCCAGTCGTTTGCTCTTCGTCCTAGATCCCTGCGAGCAAATCACATCAGGAGGCTTCCGGAAAACACTTTTCAATCTCTACGTGTGTTGGGAGAGCTGTAAGTGCGACCGCAATGTCTGTTTCACTGAGTGTTCGGATCTCACGTGATACGTGTTTATTAACAATCCTCATGTTTCTGTGGATTACCCAGGGACCTGTCCAGAAACCAAATAAAAGAGCTGCCGTTGAACGTCTTCAAGGGTCTGCAGTCTTTACAGATATTGTATGTTTTCTTTTTGGAACAAATGAAACCGCCGAATCGAGGATTTGTAAACATGTGCACCTTTAGAGCTTCGTTACATCGTAGCCTGTTTGTGAATATTCCGACCATTCGATAGACCACTGTTAAAATTCGGAAAGACCCATTTATAACGACTCCGTTGCTCACGAAGGTGCTGATAAGAAACTACCGCAGTTACCTTTTAATACTTAATCATCCGTGGCTATAAATCAGACTTAAATTCTGTAAGCATACGCGTCTGTCATGTCATCACACCAGAGAGGCTAAATAACAATAAAAATCCACAAAAGTCTGCGAAAATGCTCTGATCGAATGTCTCTAGCTCTGTAGCTAGTCTCTGGTCTGATGAGCTGCCTTCACCTGAATCATTTATAATCCACAACGGAGGACATCAGACAAAAGCCACAATGGTTCATGTTTACTGAACTACAGCGTTTAGCAGCACTACTACAGTCGTTTTTCCGAGTACTTAACAAAAAAAAAAAATGCTTTGCTGCGTCTGCAATGAACGAAGCAAGAATTGAAACCAGTCCAAAGCTAGGATTTTAAGTCTCGAACTCTTGTCTCAAGAGCACTCTGAATCTGTAGCTTTATGTATCGGATTGTAATTGTAATGGAACATCGTTAACATGCTGTATTTAACTGTACCTTAAGGGGTGAGTGTTGTATACATTTATTATATCATTTTCTAGGAATATTTCCCAAAACCCTCTGAGCCTCATCCACCTGAACCAGTTTGATCATCTCACGCAACTCCAGTCTCTGTGAGTAAAGGATCAGTATTTCTACAAACCATGTAAACGTGACCTTATAGTTCACTGTACGCTCTCATGACACTCTTTCATTCTTAATATCTGACCGATCGGAATGGTTTTGATTCGTTGTCTTTAGTTTCGGGTAATCATTCTAAGCAGGACTTTAGTAGAAGAACTGCTGAAAGCGTGTGAGATACGGATAATAAGTACTGAAACTTCCACAGGAGCCTGGAAGGAGTGGAGATCCCCGACATCCAGACCCGCATGTTCCAGTCGATGAAGAACCTCTCCTACATGTAGTTCACTGACTTTCATTACATAACAAATCATCCAGTGATGTAAAACGCCAGTGTCTCGTTAATATTTAGATACGTTTTCATAATAATGCTGTAGAATTGGTGACAGTACTGTAAGCGCTGACATGAGTGATGGTAAAATCACATTGCTTGGGTCCATTAGCGATCTGCTGTTTCCCCAGATACTTTCAGAAATTCCAGTACTGCTCGTACGCTCCGCATGTCCGGAAATGCAAGCCCAACTCCGACGGCCTCTCGTCTTTTGAAGACCTGCTGGCGAGTGTGATCCTTCGTGTCTCTGTCTGGGTTATGGCCTTCGTCACCTGCTTTGGGAACCTCTTCGTCATCGGCATGCGCACGCTCATCCGGGCAGAGAACAACCTGCATGCCTTCTGCATCAAGGTTTTGTGTTGTGAGTATTGGAGTACAACAAATTCTAATCATTCTGGGTCAAGGATAGGGGTTGGGGGGGGTATATTTATTCTACAAATATACAAATATGTTTTTGATATAATTCTTCAGTTTAGAACTTCTACCCTAACACGGAGTTATTGTTCCTGTTAACACTTTTACGAGACGAGTAGCGAAGACTATACATTTAAACTTGATTAGAATATCTATAAAAGTGTTGCATATATTATGCACATTAATTCATGGGTTCTCCATTTTCGTGTAGCCAGAAACTCTTTTGATAGTAAAATAAATTCCAAGTATGTGCACAATAATATTTTGTCCATTTATTAGATATACCAAGCTTTTGATTCCTGAGCTTTACACCTATAGGATACAAATTTACATTCTTTTTTTTAGCCAACTTGTTTTTTGTTCATTTGTTTGTTTGTGTCAGTTATTGAGGTTTGGATTCAATTCAGGTTCAGGTTTAGCTGAGAACTATATGAACTTAATAATGAATGTAATAACTTTGATAATGGTGGGCTGTGACTTCCACCATTTAAGAAAAAAAAAAAGAAAAGAAAAGAAGTGTATGTGTCATGGACCGCACTGTGCACTAATTATTCAGGGGAAAGTTTTTTTTTAAGACATACTACAGGTGCAAATCGACTCTTATTTCTAACATGGGACATCCTCAACAATTACCATCCCTTATATTCATGACCCCCGATGTTCATGAATATGTTTCATGGAGGATCCTGTTGTCAAGTGGCTTCAGGAATATTTGAACATCTCCAGTGCCTTGTATATGGCTTTGAAAATGTACCCTTAAAATTCAGTGAGATTGGTTATTTAGCAGTGCAGATGGTGCACTAAAAGAACTGCCTTGCACTGCTCTATCTCACATTCCACATAGGAGGACAGGAGTCAAACAATTTCCTGCTAGACCGATAATTCCCTCAGAGACTCCCTGTATCTACTTTCTGTCTTTGTCTGTTTCTCTCCCTCTCTCTCTCTCTCTCTCTCTCTCTCTCTCTCTCTCTCTCTCTCTCTCTCTCTCTCTCTCTCCATCTCTCTCTCTCTCTCACCCTCTTTCTCTCTCTCTCTCTCTCTCTCTCTCTGCTCTTCTCTTCCCCCCTCTCTCTCTCTCTCTCTCTCCCTCTTCTTCTCTCTCTCTCTCTCTCTCTCTCTCTCTCTCTCTCCTCTCTCTCTCTCCCTCTCTCTCTCTCTCCCTCTTTCTCTCTCTCTCTCTCTCTCTCCCTCTCTCTCTCTCCCACTCTACATCTATCCTTCTTAATAACCTAGCATGCCTCTATAGGTGACGTTCTTGACAGAAGTTCTGTAATCTCGTGTAATCTTGTCAGCCCTCCTGATCCTCTTCTAGGCCTTAGATCCCATCATATTACGTCCCTGAATCATGCACTATTTTCTCATCTTTTCTCTACATTCCCTTGGAAAATAGGTGTCAGTGCTTTCAAGCCGGCGCCATTAACCGTAGCAACCTTTTTGTCAAGTGGCAGCACTCTGAAATATCGAATCGCGTACAGAATGGATCGTTCGTGTAGTCCAGCTGTCTTCCCCGCGCTAGAATGTAGAACTGGAACGGTTCATTAAAGGTTATTTCGCAACACGTTGATTAGTTTACAATTGATGGTGTTTATGAGAGCGCTGAGCGATGTCCTACTGAAATGACTGCTCTTCTACGAGCAGAACTTTGTGTTCTGAGGTGAAATATTAAGAAGAAATATGCCTCTTTTGACTTGAGTTACAGAGTCAATATTTTGGCAGTGAATCAGGACAAGGCATCGCTTGAGCGGACAAAATAATCTACGGTATTAATTAAGTCTCTATATTTTCCTGTCTTGTGATGCATCACTGGCAACACTTCGCCATCTCTGAGTTATTACTAGCATGTCGAGCTCGTCAGGTAAGGAATAAAGCATGGCAGGGCATGCTGTTGTAGGGAAATAATCATCCATCTATCTTCTACCGCTTACTCCTTTTCAGGGTCACGGGGAACCTGGAGCCTATCCCAGGGAGCATCGGGCACAAGGCAGGGTACACCCTGGAGAGGGCACAATCACATACACACTCACACACCCATTCATACACTACGGACACTTTAGACACGCCCATCAGACTACCATGCATGTTTTTGGACTGGGGGAGGAACCCGGAGTACACGGAGGAAACCCCCGCAGCACGGGGAGAACATGCAAACTCGCACACACACACACACACAGAAAAAGAAAAAAAAAAAAAAAATTTTTTTTTAAATGTGTTATCATTCGGTTCGGATTACGTGAATCGTCTGCCACACAAAGCCCTGTGAACGATTTGTTACTAACTCAACGATACCGTATTAGCGCATTGATAGAAATTTGTCAAAACCTTCCGACCAATCAGATTTGAGAGTTCAACAGCACCACTGTATAACAGACTTATAATCAACAACATACAGAACATTCATTCTGGTCAGCTCCCTAGATGACCACATTTTGATTATCCATCCAACCATTTTCTGTACCGCTTCACCTACATAGGATTGCGGGGAGATCGGGGTGCCAGGCAGGGAACACCCTGGACGGGGTGGGGTGCTAACCCGTCGCAGGGCACAATCACACACACTGTGGACAATTTAGAGATGCCAATCAGACTACAATGCATGTCTTTGGACTAGGGGCAGAAACCGGAGTACCTGGAGGAAACCTCCGAAGCATGGGCCGATCATGTGAACTCACAAAGGGCGGAGGTGGGACTTGAACCCCCAACCTCCGCCCAACAGGAGCGAGGCAAACGTACTGACCACCACGCCACTACATTTTGATCATATCCAGTCAGAACTGTATTGCTCTGTAGTGTCTATCTGTTTGTTCCTTTTTATGACTTCATGCCATCATGCTTTCCCTTCCTCTCTCCATGACACCGTCCCTGCAGGTGCAGATTGCCTGATGGGTATTTACCTTTTCTTTGTGGGCATCTTTGATGTAAAGTTCCGTGGAGAGTACAACAAGAACGCCCATGTGTGGATGGAAAGCCTTGAATGTCGCACCATCGGCTTTATGGCTATGCTGTCCACCGAGGTGTCTGTCATGCTCCTCACCTACCTGACCCTGGAGAAGTTTCTGGTCATTGTCTTCCCACTGAGTCACCTAAGGCCAGGGAAAAATCAAACGTTCATCATTTTGGCTGTGATCTGGCTCATAGGTATCACGATTGCCGCCGTGCCTCTGCTCAACGACGAGCTCTTCGGGAACTACTATGGACGAAACGGCGTCTGCTTCCCTCTGCACTCAGAACGTGTAGAGAAACCTACAGCAAAGGGATATTCCACCGGCATATTTCTGGGTGAGTGACGAGAACGTGTAAAACGTCTGAACTGCAACTGTATAATACTGTATATCTAATAAAAATGTGAGTATTCTCTTCTCTGCTGTGCTCTGTGTAGGACTCAACCTAGTAGCCTTCCTCATCATCGTCATCTCTTACTCCAGCATGTTCTACTCCATCTACAAGACAGGCATTAATGCCACAGATCTGCGCAGCCGGCTGCACAAGGACGTGGCAGTGGCCAACCGCTTCTTTTTCATCGTGTTCTCCGATGCCCTCTGCTGGATCCCCATATTCCTGGTCAAAATTCTCTCCCTGCTTGAGGTGGAGATTCCAGGTATATGCAGGGAACACCCCAAATTTCCATCAAAAAGGATTGCATTCGTTTTGGTATTAGCACTAAACACTTTAATAAACCTGCTGAATCAATTGTTGCAGCCCAGTTCTCCTAATAGTCCTTGCATTAGAAACAATTGCAAGTAATTCCGGTTCGAATCCATAGCCTGTAATTAAAGCTTAATATCTTCTGTGGTCTCTCTGGCTCCATATTTAAACTGTTCCGTAGTATAATACGAGTAAATTATAGTGTAGTTAATATGATCAAATTAGCCTACACAGACCAAATGTTTCAGTCTGCAACAAACTCTAATGAACACTGGGAGCTTTTTAAAACTGGAGATTTTCCTAAATTGTATGAATTGTGTTGAATGTTTCCACCTCGTTCTACTTATTTTGTTTGATGCATTGTATTCATATATATATATATATGTATATATACCTTGATATTTTGACTTCTAAAAAATCTGCATATGTCTTAAGTGATTAGAAGTATGAATGGGAAAATACAGTGAGGTCCATAAGTATTTGGACAGCGATGCAAAGTCCGTTGTTTTATTTCTGTACACCGCCACGACGGATTCGAAATGAAGCGATGAAGACGGGATTGAAGTGTTGACTTTCAGCTTTAATTAAAAGGGGTTTAACATAAAAAAATATATATATATATATCGCATTAACCGTTTAGGAATTACAGACAGGCCACTGGCCCAATCCCATATCTGGAAGATATCGCCTTGCTCAGCAAATTCCTGAGCAAGCAAAACCCATAGCAAGCGTCTGGTGCACCTGAAAACTGTTTAACGCTGTCGGCCTGTTTGGGCGGTGACATCTGTTGGATTTCTAAAAAAAACGCCACACATTAATGTTGCGTCTTGATATATTCCTCGTGCACTTTTATTCTATCGACTTCTCCCTGTTTTCTTCATTTCCCTCTAAGGAACCATCACATCTTGGGTGGTAATATTCATCCTTCCGATCAACAGTGCCTTGAACCCCATCCTGTACACCCTGACTACCAGCTTCTTCCGAGAGCAGGTGGAGCTGATGCTGTGCCAGTGGCAAAGGCACTCCGCCCTCAAAAAGGAACGCAAGTGCTTGTCCAGCTCAGCCATCGACATTGAAAACTCACGACGCCCCTACTGCACACGCGACTTCGTGCCACGGACCTCCATCTTAAACTTTAAGGGCAATTTCACATGAATATATATTCTGTGAGTTCATCAACTGGTGGGAAAGAGGTTCGGTTCCCCAAGTGGAGCTTGGAGATGTGCTGATACTGTGCCTTGGCTTGGTTCTGCTTGACGTCGATTTGTATGTTGATCCAAGAAATGGTCTGCACTTATATAGCGCTTTTTAACCTTAGCAGTTCTACAAAGCGCTTTACACTGTTTCGCATTCACCCATTCACACACACACACACACACACACACACACACACACACACACACAGCAATGGCAGCAGAGCTACCATGCAAGGTGCTGGCCTGCCATTTGGAGCAAATTGAGGTTCAGTGTCTTGCCCAAGGACATTTCGGCATGTGGTGTCATGTGGTCCAGGGATCGAACCGCCTACCCTGCGATTAGTGGACAGCCCGAGCCACAGCCGCCCAGCGGTGGACGTGTACACACAAAACCCGAGGCAACCTCAGTACGAGCAAAGAACGGGACATGTACTGGACATACCACATCTTTACTAGACATGAAACTCATGTCGACAAAATATGTTTTACAGACGTTTTACTGAACATTGATGGTTACCAAGCAACTAGCATCTGATACCTCATACGAGTTTCTCATAAGCATTAGGAAAAGGCTCCTATGGAATGTATAACTTTATTTAAATGTTCATAAATCAGCATCACGCATTATGAACGCCAAGTTCATAACGCTGACACAAAGTCACAGGTGCGCTAAATCATTGGCTGAGTAACACATTATTAAGGGTTATCTTCTCAACGTATTTCAACGTATCTTGAAATAAATCAGTAGCTATTTTCTTTTATTTGTTTTTTTTTTTTTTACACACAACTTGCATTTCAGGGCTTCTGTGATTTTTAAAGAATAATTTGAACAGAATTGATAAAGATTTATGTACTGTGCAAAACTGTCACATCCGCCCTGATTATGTTCGCATTGGCCTACCATATTCTGAACCCCGCCTTCTTTTCCATGCTTCGGTTTCCATATATGGTCATTGTTTCTTGTTCTCATTACTTTGTCGCCATGGTTGTTCATTGCTTTCACCTTCTGCTTGTTAGAATGGTCTAATTTGTCTATTTCAACCCTCTTGTTCCTCTTGAGTTTATGAAGTACTGCATGTGCACGGCTGTATTGCTGAACGGTGGTCTTTAGGCTTGTTGCTAGTCTTTGGAATTTTTTTTTATTATTATTTTTATCTTGATACCACAGAGCCAGTAGTTTGTAGTTTGCTGGCTGGTGGTTTCTGGGTTCCTCTGCTGTGTTGTTGCTAAACTGCGTTGGATTCCTGTCTGGTGTACTGACTCCATTTTCTGCATTAACCCTAATAAATGTGCTTTTAGTATGTCTTTGCGTCTCGTGTCCTGCGACTGTCCTCTCTCACGCTGCACGGTAAAGAGTCTATTTAGATATCTTGTGTTTGTATTCAATAATAATAATAATAATAATAATAATAATAATAATAATAATAAAAACAATGTTTTTAAATGTGATTCACAGATTTATTTGTTTTCTCCAAGTCTAAACATTACTTCATAGTGTTTCCATGCAAGGTCACATTATTATTATTATTATTATTATTATTATTATTATTATTATTATTATTATTATTCCTGAGCAACAGCGATTGTATGGAATCATGGCAATATTTGGAATTCCATTCATAACCAGTGTATTGTTCCTAGGTACGTCCATCTTCTATAGCGCTTATCCTTTTCAGGGTCACGGGGAGCCTGGAGCCTATCCCAGGGAGCATGGGGCACGAGGCGGGGTTACACCCTGGACAGGGTTGTTCCTAGGTGCAGTAAGTGATAAATACCAACAGGATCATGAGGAATTGGGTTTATAGACCGTGAGCTTGCATTAAGACTCGGAGTGAAGGAGTCTCTGAGTCCGAGTCCAGGATCGAGTACCCAAACTCTAGTAAATACAGTCCCATATCTGGCATTTACACTCGTGAAAAAATGTTTTTGTTTGTTTGTATAAATATAGTTGATACACTCTATCAAATGACACATAAAACTGACATTTTTGTAGCCATTTTCACCCTTTAAAACGAACAGAAAACAGATCGGTCGTGTGGAAAAATGGACCACATCCCTACGTTTATCACACCATCAAATCCATAAAATTAGATCAGGTGTTCAGGATTGGGTGCTAGTGGTTAGAATCTGCTTAGAGACTGCAGGTGGAACCGGTCTTATTTATACCCCTCTCATATCTAGTGTCTGGTGTTCCCTTTGTTAGTGAGGTGTGTGGTGTCATCATGGCATGATTTAAAGACTTCTGTAAGGCCTTCAGAGAGAAAAAAAAAAAGGTTGTGGATGCTTACGAGTCTGGAAAGAGATCTCAAAAAGATCATCTACAAGTGCACAGGTTTCAAACGACTGCCATTTCGTCCAAATTCAGCCCAGGAGCAGACCGTCTGAGAGTCTGCAAGTCTCCAAGAACCCCAACATTTCCATGACCAAATCATATCTCACTCTGATGGAACGTTGAATTATGGTAGTAACAAGAAATCCATCCATCTTCTACCGCTTCCTCCTTTTTCAGGGTCACGGGGAACCTGGAGCCTATCCCAGGGAACAAGGCGGGGTCAAACCCTTCAGATATTCATTCACTGGAAGCCGTTTTTAATTCATCTGTATATTTAGAAGGCTTTTTTTTTTTTTCCACTAGAGCGCGTGAATCTGTGATCATTTTGCATTGACCGGTGTCTCACATCTGGCACTGGTGTATCATTATCGAGGCGTCGCGCTTTCATTGGCTGTCAGGGTCACTGAGAAACACCTCCATCAGAAATGAGTCAGCATCTGCATTCTGCACAGATAGTGGAGATTGGAGTGAAGGCCCTTTCAGGGAAACACAGCAGTCACTTAACTGTTGAAAAGAGTCCGTCGACCCAGACTGTAAGGGTCTCACTCTGCCATGCTTTTGCATTCTCGTGCATGAGACGTTTCGTAGACACTAGAAAATTCCGTCGTACTGTGTATTCTTGGCAACCAGCGATACACTCTTAGAAAAAATGTTTCGCTCTAGCATTCTGGGAATGAACTGGGTGTAGTATCTTCCTAGTGCAAGGAACAGTGTTGGAGTCAAGCAGCTTTCTTAAGACTCTAGGTACAAAAATAAGAATTAAAGGGAAAGTTCACATCGAAACACTTTAAATGTGCTTTTAGTGAAATGTTTGTGAAGTGCTTAATGATTCCGCTGCTAATCTGCTGGTGATGCATTTTCATTACACTTGTGAGACGTTAGCGGTTGTCTGACGTCACAAGGATGCATTGCTAACACAGTTACAGTGGGGTTCAATAAAAAAACGTATTTAAACTCTAACATAATCTGTAACGGTCTGATTTTAAGGTTAGCTAAAAACATTAAAAAAAAGAGCTTTTAATTCTAGGTTAAAAACATACCTATTTGCTTTTGGATTGACGGATTGACTCATCATTTTTCTCCACCTCCCTATTAATCTCATTATGCATCATCATCATCATCATTATTATTATTATTATTATTATTGTACTATTGTTATTATTGTTGTTGTATCTTTATTATTATTATATTATTATTATTATTATTATTATTATTATTATTATTATTATACTATTGTTATTATATTTGTATTATATTATTAATATAATTACGCCTTTTTTCATGATCAAAATGAATGAATTAATGTATTTATTCACACATTTATTTGTTTGTTTGTTTATACTTCACACAAGTCAAATTTCGTCCCCTATTTGAGAACGAGTCAGTAATTTGATTCGGCTCTTTTAAATCGGCTCTTTGATTCAGCTCTTAATCGACTCTTTGATTCAGCTATTTGAGTCGGCTCTTTGATTCAGCTCTTAGAGTCGCTTCTTTAATTCAGCTCTTAGAGTCGCCTCTTTGATTCAGCTCTTTGAGTCGCCTCTTTGATTCAGCTCTTTGAGTCGCCTCTTTGATTCAGCTCTTTGAGTCGCCTCTTTGATTCAGCTCTTTGAGTCGCCTCTTTGATTCAGCTCTTTGAGTCGCTTTTTTGATTGAGCTCTTCGAGTCGGCTCTTTGAATCAGCTCTTTGAGTCTTCTCTTTGATTCCTCTCTTTGAGTCGACTCTTTGATTCAGCTCTTTCAGTCGCCACTTTGATTCAGCTCTTTGACTCGGCTCTTTGATTCAACTCTTTGAGTCGGCTCTTTGATTCGCCATTTTGATTCCGCTCTTTGAGTCGGCTCTTTGACTCAGTTCTTTGAGTCGGCTCTTTGATTCTTCTATTTGAGTCGCCTCTTTGATTCATCTCTTTCCGTCGGCTATTTGATTCAGCTCTTCAGTCGCCTCTTTGATTCAGCTCTTTGATTCGGCTTATTGATTCATCTCTTTTTTTAGTCGCCACTTTGATTCATCTCTTTGAGTCGGCTCTTTGATTCAGCTCTTTCAGTCGCCACTTTGATTCTTCTCTTTGATTCGTCCCTTTCATTCGTCTCTTTGAGTCGGCTCTTTGATTCAGCTCTTTCAGTCGCCACTTTGATTCTTCTCTTCGAGTCGCCTCTTTGATTCATCTCTTTGAGTCGGCTCTTCGAGATGAACGTCAGGAGTCGACTCAAAGATTTGAATTTGGAAACGGAACAGTCTGAACAGAATGAACGGGAGGTATAATCGGACTAGTTTATGAAGAACATGTTAGGAAGGTTACTGATATCACAACAGGTAACAAGGACATCTGGGGGAGAAAAAAAAAAAAGAGTTGCAGTTTAATCTTTCACTTAACTTTTAATCCAGCCAAGTCTTCTCCATCCTGAGCCTGGGTACTTCTGTTAAGGTATACCATTGCGGTATACCTAATAAACTGGCAAGCCTTCTTCAGGGCATATAATGATGAGAAGTAGTTAGGCTTTGGATTAGAGGCAGGTGGCGCGCTGGTGCCCTGCCAGTGAGAGGCAGATAGAGGAGGAGGAGGAGGAGGACGCGCAGGACGCGCGCTGCGGGGGCGCGCAGTGCCGCGCTCTTGGCCCAGTTGCGTCGGAGCCGCAGCTCTAAGCGCGCACCAGCTCGATGTACTCGGACCGTAACATCAGACCAGAGGAAGCCCTGGAGCCGGGTTTCTCCTACGGTAGGTCTTCCATGTTTCTTCCATGTTCTCCAGGAATGATCGCAGTGACGCGGTGCTGAGGCTGCAACCTGTTGCGCACTTTCAGTATTCCATTAAAGCTGCAGCATCCTAAATCTAGACACAGCAGACTCATCACCGAGTCCTGTCCTCACTTTAACTCATCCCTTTCTCCATGTGTCACGCAGTGAACCTGATCCTGTCGCTCCGACCGTGTGTGTGTGAGGCTGAAGGAACAATGTGTGGGTGGATCTCCTTCAGAAACAAGGCAAGTATTCGACTGTAAAAAAAAAATCCCCCCAGTAGCTTTGTCTCTCTTGGTTAACATGTCACCTGGTGTCTGTTTTGGAAGGGACAGGGGCACCATAACCCATGTCCTCTAATAGATTGAAAAGTACTGCAGGTGTAACTGACCAGGGTGGGGTGGGGGTGGGGGTGGGTATAAAAAAATGTTCAAATGAATCACTCAGACGAATCACACGAGTTAAAAGACTCAAATAATTCATTGTCAAAAGCTTCATAAAGGCGTAACATATGAAAGGATGGAAACTTCAGTAGACGTCACTCGTAAAACCCGACGTCTACGTCGTTTATAAAGCGCACGGCGGCGTGGACGGGTCCGTCTGACTTCAAGGGCCATAAATATCTACCAGCGATTTACATGTGTTCATACGGGACGTTGACCTTGCGTCAACATTTCGCAGGTCAGGAGCCCAAGAAACTCCAGCAAAGGGGAGTTAGAGTGTGTCACGTACAATGATCTGTTTATTTATTTATTTTAAAATCCATGTTATTAACGGTTGTTACTTTATTCAGTAGAAATGCTCTTCTTGTTTCTCAGGCAACCGGATATGTGTGTGTGTGTGTGTGTGTGTGTGTGTGTGTTTAGTGCTCCGCTATAAATATGCGTGTGTGGGCTGTATAGCAGTGCTGATACCAAGCATTTACATAATCGTCTTCCTTCCCTGTGCGTTAACGCGCGGCCTTATCGGACGTGCTCGTCCGCCTGCACGGATCTCCAACCGGATCTCTCGCCGCTGCATGACTTAGAGCTTGTTAATAAACCCTAGGCCTGTTCATGTTCGAGTCGATCACGATGGAACACACACACACACACACACACACACACACAGTCGCTGTCACATAACGACAGCGTCTCATGTCATTTTGAGTCAGCTGACACCCGCGCGAGGGTGCAAGGCTCCGTTGTTTGCCTGGCGTATTTCCTGTTCCTGTCCAAAAAAAAAAGAAAAAAAAAGGGACGGACAATGAGCGTTTGTTGTGCGTATCGATGACCGACGCAAGGCGAACATAATCACCTGGCGGTAACTGGATACTTCGGAGCAGAGCGTAAGATCGGGACAGGCTTTGCACCTGCTTCCCTGTGCTGCTATTGGCTAGTGGGACTTTCTCTCCTCCTCCTCCGAATAGTCGCTCTGTGTTTGTATTTGCCGAAATGCATGTCGGCTCCTCCTTGAACTGTTGACGGACAGGCAGTTTTGAGGACAGGTGCATGGACCTGAATACTCTGAAAGCCCTCGTTATCAGTGAAGCGGAACGCGCTAGCCCTTTGACAGGAGCAGGGAACGTAGTACCCCAGTTCATGTCCCTTTGGACTCCCGGACTAGTCTCGGCGCACTGACGGCTGGCCGCGATGTTACTCACGGGAGGTAAACTCTCATATCTAAAAGTCGCTCCACGATTAAGATATTAGAGTCGAGCGGTTTATTACGTCACGGTTTACATACACAAACGCGCAAGGACAAGCACACGTACGGAACCATAGGCAGTAGCATTCACGGTCTCCGTAACGCTCTACTGGATTCACGCTTGGAGTTTCCTCCGAATAACTAAACATTCAACCCCGAAAAAAAAAAAAACCCCAACACTAAACGTACTGTTCTCTCGTCTGTCCTTTTGTGTCATTTGTACCTCGGACGACGCGTGCTTAGTTTGCCTGGGTTGAATTCCTCCTCCGTATCAGATTAAATGAAGATTAAATCTACTGCAGGGGCTGTTTTCTTTCTGCGTAATCACCCGATACAGCTGTCACCGGTGAATCTACAGTCTGGGCTAGAAAGAATTCAGCCGTGCTTAGACAGATGTTGATGGTGCTGCTGTTTGTTGACATTTTAAGGCAGCTTAAGAGTTGTTGTATTTAGAGAAAAATGTCATAATGACGTTCAAAGGGGAGAAAAAGGCGTCATTTCCGATGGAGACGCGTGACGGAGTTACCGGTAGCCTTGAAGGTGACCACTTGACGCGTCTCGGCCCAGACCTGGAGAAAATCTGCGGTCATTAGGAAAAATTGTCCTGGAGGGACCGGACAACAACATCGCCAACGTTGTGTGCAGTCTGCATGTTGTCCCCGTGCTGCGGGGGTTTCCTCCGGGTACTCCGGTTTCCTCCTCCAGTCCAAACACATGCATGGTAGTCTGATGGGCGTGTCTAAAGTGTCCGTAGTGTATGAATGGGTGTGTGAGTGTGTATGTGATTGTGCCCTGTGATGGACTGGTACCCTGTCCAGGGTGTACCCCACCTTGTGCCCGACGCTCCCTGGGATAGACTCCAGGTTCCCCGTGACCCTGAAAATGATAAGTGGTATAGAAGATGGATGGATGGATATCAGATATTAAGATCTTTATTTATTTATTTTTTAACAGTGGCCCTAAAATATCATACTTTTGAGAGATCGGACGGTGAGGCTGCTACCTGTTGAGCCCGTTTAGTATTCCGTTACACTTACAGCATCCTAATGCAGAGAGACAGTCGGTGCATCACCGAGACTCGTTCTCACTTTCAGGCACGCGTTTAGATGTTCTGTCTGGTTTGTGCAGCGTACGTGAAGCTCTTGGACTCACTGTTTGTTTGTGTTCCGCGTGTGGGTGGATGTTCTTCTCGGTTCTGCCGCGTGTACTTCATTTGGTTAATATTTCACCGTGTGTCTATATTTGGAAGTCACACGTCACTGGCGTTAACAGCGGAACACGTCCCTGTAATCGGCTGAAAGTATTTCAGGTGTAAGTAAGTGAGCAGTAAAAAGGGAACAAATGAATAATTCTCCGTGGTGCAAACGAATCACATGACCTGGAGGCGGTTGATAGCAAAACGTCAGAAATATAAGTAGGCTTAAAACGGAGCATACGGATGTGTATGATAAACGGTAGTGGTCGTGTCTAACTGACCTGTAGGGCTATAGATATTTACAAGCCATTATATGTGTTTATATGGAAAGTTGTAACACTAACAAGTCACATGATTTGGGCCCAATTCGGACATTTTCACTTAGGGGTGTACTCACTTTTGTTGCCAGCGGTTTAGACATTAATGTCTGTGTGTGGAGTTATTTTGAGGGGACGGCACATGGACACTGTTACACAAGCTGTACACTCACTACTTTACATTGTAGCAACGTGTCATTTCTTCAGTGTCGTCACGTGAAAAGACATCATCACGCGTGATATCGACGCGTGATTTTAAGAGCAGCGTATGGAGCTGGATCGTGTCCAGGCCTCATACCGTGTCTCTCGACTCATTCACCTGCTGTAGCAGATCAGGAGCGTCCTCCTTTTTCCGCCTGTTCGATGTCGGACATGACGGCCAGCAGGCAGTTAACTTTAGATGAGTTTAGACTAATAATAGCTGCTTATCAATTATTCACTAGGCCTCGCTCTGCCTTTTTGCCATCCCAAATGTTCCTCGCCATGGCAACGGCTCGCTGAATTTTCTCGCCGAGTTGCCGGGGCTCGTCGGCTGAGGAGTTGGTGTACCTCTGCCGTCATCGGTGACCCGGCACACACTGGTGAGTCGCGGTTACGCCACGCAGACCTGTAGCATATCGTTACATAAATATAGCATAGAAATCAGATTGATATTTTGAGGCAGTGTTTCTGGGCTTGGGTTTCGCACAGAGCGGACGTGTTGTGTTTGTGTTTGTGTTTGTGTTTGTGTTGTATAATAAAAGGTGAGTGTGGATGTGACTTTCATTCTTACTGCTCTGTCATTTGA
>CM022759.1:32727108-32744608 GCA_012411365.1 Ameiurus melas | reverse complement strand
ATAATGGCGATCAGTGATTGGTTGTTGTGAAAATGGCGTCAGTGATTGGTTGATGGGAATAATGGCGATCAATGATTGGTTGATGGGAATAATGGCATCAGTGATTGGTTGTTGTGAATAATGGCGATCAGTGATTGGTTGTTGGGAATAATGGCGATCAGTGATTGGTTGATGGGAATAATGGCGATCAGTGATTGGTTGTTGGGAATAATGGCGATCAGTGATTGGTTGTTGGGAATAATGGCGATCAGTGATTGGTTGATGGGAATAATGGCGATCAGTGATTGGTTGATGGGAATAATGGCGATCAGTGATTGGTTGTTGGGAATAATGGCGATCAGTGATTAGTTGTTGGGAATAATGGCGATCAGTGATTGGTTGATGGGAATAATGGCGATCAATGATTGGTTGATGGGAATAATGGCGATCAGTGATTGGTTGTTGGGAATAATGGCGATCAGTGATTAGTTGTTGGGAATAATGGCGATCAGTGATTGGTTGATGGGAATAATGGCGATCAGTGATTGGTTGATGGGAATAATGGCGATCAGTGATTGGTTGTTGGGAATAATGGCGATCAGTGATTGGTTGTTGGGAATAATGGCGATCAGTGATTGGTTGATGGGAAACAATGGCACCAGAACAACTCAGTCAGACTTTACACACTGGTAAAGATTTGACAGAACCTGGACTCTCAACTCATATATCCAACAGCTGTGATCTGAAAAACTCCTCCTCAAAAACAAAAAAGGAACACCATTGCATAAGGAATCTAAAGCGTTGCCAAATCGCTAAGTTGACGTTGCTGAATTAGATAGCGAGTGTCAAAATGTCCACGGTGCTATACGCACCTTTTAGTCGTTAATGAAATGCAGGTTTCTCCTTTTCTCTTTTCAGACTCTTAAATGCTAGATCTTTACTTGTGATTGAGAAACATATTTAAATTCAGGAACGTTTGTAGTTTTCTGAATTTTTTAATAATTGTCCAGGGTTTTCCCCAGGAAGACTCTGGTGTAGGGTTCGCCCTAGACCTTTTCTGGATTTCCCCAAAAGGACGAATCAAATGACCTAAAATGGATATGCCATTTAAAGTGTACAGTTTTAAGTACACTTATTCTTCGTACATTATTTAACAGCTTGTGGTGTTTTTTTGTGTGGTGAATTTAATCTACAGCATTGTTTCAGCTTTAATGCTGCTCTTTCGTATCCACATGGACTTAATTCGGCACGCCGTGGGTGTTCTTGTGGTGTTTTTGTTTTGTTTTGTTTTGTTTTTCTTTAGTTTTTTGTGAAAATGAACATTTTCAGTTGACGTTACTCTTGGAACGAGACATATTTAGGGAAGGAGGAAATGTTTGACTTGGTGACAGTTGGCAGAAGAGCAACAAAGAAAACAATGTGTGCAGTTTAGAAAGAATCAAGAGGCTGAAGTGAAAGTAAAACAAGAGATAGAAGCCCAAAGGGTGAAAGAGAGGAAGGGAGGGAGGGAGAGCTGGAACGTGGCGGGAATAGGGAGGAGACGGGGGTGGGTCGGTGGGGGGTGGGGGGAAGGGGGGTATGCTTGAAGGGAGTTTACTTAGTTCTGATAATCCACAGGGATGTATACATCCATCCAACATGCTTCACATTCTTGTCCTTCACCCCGAGTCTATAATGCTTTTAATAAACTGTTAATGTGACAGCTCAGAGCTGCCTACGCCCACGCGCTCTTAAGTACTTGTTGACATATCGTACGGCCTTCAATGACTGAACAGAAACTTGTTTTTATCGTGTACCAACGATGTGAAATAGTTCTTCGGGATGTTCTTACATAAGCATATGTTTCTTGTCTATTTGAATCAAGCCCTGGTGTGTTTTTCCCCCAGCGGAAACGCCGCGTCGACGCTCGGTCGTGGACCAAAAGAGCCGTCTGAATGTCTGAGCGACGTGCTCTGAGTCTAGTTCCAAGAGAGAGCGCAGTTCAATTGCAGTGAGAACGAGATTCGACTGTGAAACGTGCCGTGTGTTTTGGACTAAATGGACGAATGCGAGTGTTTCCATGTGGGTCCGAGGATTTAAAATGTGATGATGACTTTTCTTATTTTTTCTCTGTTTTACAAGTTAACGTTAGAAATATCAGTATAACTATGAGGATTGATTTCGGGTGCCACTATTATGGGACAGTCGTGCCTCTGGGTTACTGACCAGAAGGTCGGGGGTTCAAGCACAGGCACTGCCAAGTTGCCACTGTTGGGACCCTTGAGCAAGGCCCTTCACCCTCTCTGCTCCAGGGGGCGCTGTATCATCTCTGACCCCAGCTTCCTGACATGCTGGGATATGCGAAGAAAGGGATTTCACTGTGCGTATGTACATGCGATCGATAAAGACTCATTAGAGTCACATTCCAAGAAGCCACATTTAATCGGAGTGTGTATATGCTCTACCTCGGCTAGACACTCTAGTGACTCTGACTCGGTGGAACAACCGAAAGCAAGAAAACGAACACGAAAATATGTCGAAATATGAATTCACTAGCGTGATGGTAAATAACGAGGAGAAACCAAAATGCCGATGCTTTCAGCGACAGAAAATCCATTCGTAAATTTGGGGCCGTTTGGGAATCCCTGGATTAATAAGAGTGAAAGTGCACTTGGTCAGGAAAGACTTTCCAGTTCGTCTCACATGTTACTACGGCAGACATTTTGAACGTTCATTTTCCAGATTATTGGTGTTCCTCTTTAAATGCTGCAGACACACAAAAAATGCGGTCTTGGTTTTGACTCCTTTACTTGTAGCACATTCTTTTTATTTCAACTAATTATCATTTCCAAATCTCTCGTGACTGTTTCAGGGCCTGACTGATATCTCCCATGATACGGTCAGCTGATATTAACGTTCTCCTGACTAATCAGTAGGAAGCACGTGGTCTATGAAGAAAACGGTACGGACACGATGCTATTTTAAACGACAATCGCGTAATACTGGAAGGTTCTAGAGATCTCTTGTCGTTGTTGTTTTCAAACGGTGAGCAAAATTATTGGAACAGATCGGATTGAAAGTAAATAACACTTAGTATTTGGTCGCGTATCCCTCGCTTGCAATAACTGCATCAAGCCTGCGACTCATTGATGTCACAGAATTGTTGGCTTCTTGTTTTGTGATGATCTTCCGGGCTTTTACCGCAGCTTCTTTTAGTTATTGATTGTTTTGGGGGGTCTCCTTTCGGTCATGATGCTCAACTGGGTTAAGGTCTGTTGATCGACTCAGCCAGTCTAAAACTTTACCCCCATATCATTTATCCCTGCTACATAAAAGGCCAGCTGGACTATTGAACATAAGTCAATGCATTATGTAATGAAGGTCAAGTAGCAGACTAAAGATGAAGCTAATAAGATTACTAAAGCAGCGTCCTGGGCCAGCATGGCGTGTATACACAGATGGACTGGAGATGAGTAATAACCTACAAACCCACTGATTCAGTAATCTGATTCATCCTTGTTATTACATGCCCAACAGAACAGAACCAATCATTGCAGTAGGAATTAATATGAGGAACGTTCGTTTTAGTCAAGTGAAAATGCAGCTGTTGATCTAAATGAATCCTCTGGTGACGCTTCTTCACCAATCATTCACTCTACAGAAAAGTGTCGTATCTGCCTTTTAGTTAAATATCTGCCTTTTAGTTTAGTCTAATTGTAGTTATTGATTTGTAATCAGTGCTTATTTTTCCCATAATGGAACCAAAGAACGTGGGAAAACTTTAGCAAATGCTAGCTAACAACAGTTTCATTTCTAACGTCTCAAGTATTAGCTAGCATGCTAACTCGGACCACACTAACTGATCTGAATACTCATCGTTAGCTGGCCCAATACAAAGCGACTGTATAAATACTAAGAGCGCAGCAGATTGATTACGGTGACGAGTATTATTGCTACCTGTAATCACCTTCCAACTGGAAACAGTCATACCCATACACACTTTCATAATACACCATGTAAAGTCCTGAGGCTTTATTTAAATTTGCAGAATGTCCACCTGACATCGGTGCGTGAGGAAAAAACTCTCTCTCTCTCTCTCTCTCTCTCTCTCTCTCCTCATAATGAGAACTTTCGCTTTCTGAGATATTGAATTTTGCCTGAGCGACAGCACCGGTATGCTACGTCTGCGCCAGCCCAGCATGTGGTCAATGTTTGGGATTCTTGAGGACAGACAGACAGCTGATCTCTCACTGAGGCACCAGAGAAGGTTCAGATTGCTGACTGCGCTAAATGCACGAACTGGTCATCTTAAAAGCGTCAGTGTTACATTTACCACCACGCCGATAAAGTCACTTCGGTTAGCTGGGGCACAAACCGACCGCGTCACTTCTGTTACTCGGTACAAAGTACGATAGATTGCATTCAACGTAAATACAATCATGTCTACCGATCTTAAATATAGCCATTAATCAGGTATAAAGACAATAAAAACAGATTTGTAATGTCTGATTCTGGGGGTTTAACTACATTGAAGGTGTAGATTTTAATCGTGTACATTTGTTCATTGTTAAGAAATTCCCCTTTTTAAACACTCTTACATTCAATGGATTTCAAGTGTGCTGCTAGTCCACAGTGGTCATGTCTACGAGCTAACACTAGTCCAGTCTTGCAGTGAGCAAAGCCCACATGGAAATTAAGTTTAAGCAAGCCAAGCCGATCATAGCTAGCTTTACATAAATGTGTCGGGGTGCAGTGGGTGGTTTCGCTTCTTCGGAGCTCTCCTGAGCTCTGTTTGGAGTTTTTCATGTTCTCCCCATGTTTACACAGGCTTCCCTTAGGTTCTTGGTGGCTTACATGTGAATGAGTGTGAGAATGTGTACGTGCCTGGTGACTTGCAGCGGATTGGTGTAACATCCAGGGTGTATTCCGACCTTGTGCTTATAGTATTACAGGGATGGGCTCCAGGTTCTACACAGCCCTGACCAGTATTAAATGGTTCCTGAAGATGAACGAATGTATGATTCTTATGCATTTACAGTTCTGCACTAGCGACATGTTAGTGAGTTCAAATCCCAGGACTGGCAGAGAGCCACTTGCTTTGGATATAAATGTCAAATGAGTCTATATAACCTACAGTATTACACGGACTGGTGACAAATTACAGGAAAATACAACGTACAGTGTGTCGGTAAGGTTTTGGGACAGCCATGTCACACCAGAATCTCCAAAAAGGTATTCCGTAGGGTTGAGATAACGTGACTGTGAAGTCCACAGCTTATCATTTGCATTCTTTTCATCCTCAACAAACCATTTAGTGAACCCTTGTGCCCTGTGTATGGGGGCGGAGTCATCCTGGGAGAGATCACCGGCATCAGGATGGAAATGTTTTATCATGGGGTAAAGGTCATCAGAAGAACGTTGTATCGATTTGCAACGACTCTTCTCTCTAAGGCGTTCCAAATCGTGCTGGCAAAAATAAGTGCCCCCCACAGTCGGATTGAGTCATCAGTTTTTCCGTTAATTGGTCAGTCTGCTTTATCTAGTGGTGTGTCATCACTTTAGTTGCTTTAAGTTGTGATCATTTCTGATGATGCTGTTACAAAAGACAGCCCTTTTTTTTCCCTTTTTTTTTTTTTTAAGAAAACCCACTGATTGGGCTAAAAACCTGAGCACCATTAATTAGTTCTTTTCCCTTTGGGGTTTGGATGAACAGAGATAGCCCTGAACAGCCTGGATGCTGCATGTCCTGGACCGGACTGCTCTGATAGTAAGAGTCCCTCTCCGAGATGAGAACAGAGGTTATAATTAGCCACACTGGCTAAGAGGATTTCTCCTCGCTGCATTCCCGGTCTCCAAGCAGTGTCTGATCCAGCAAGGGTATTTAAAACCAACCTGCCTCTGAAAGCGAGAGAGAGAGAGAGAGAGAGAGAGACAAAGAGAAAGAGGGAGGGAAAGGAGGAAGGGGAGAGCTGGAGCGTTGTGTATTCTGGTCAGCAGCGGCATTGCTTTATCGCATCACTTTCAGGCAGAGAGAGCAGCGTACACCACCTGCCTGCTCACGGCCTGGCTGCAGCAGGCAGGGAGGGCAAATACATACACGTACACACACACACAAAGCGGAGCATCAAAAGAGTGCCCACTCTTCACGGGACAGCCGAACACGACATGGCCAGCCAGCAGGACTCAGGGTTCTTTGAAATCAGCATTAAGTCTCTGCTGAAGTCCTGGAGCAGCAGTGAGTAACTTCATCACTCTGTGCAAAGGGAAGTGTTGTTGTTGTTGTTGTTGTTGTTGTTGGGTTCTTGTTGGGTTCTTCTTTCTTCTAATGTGATTAGGGATGGTTTGCTGTATCGCTGTGTCCTCTGAGCTGACTCTCCCGAGTGTGAGACGGAGATGCTTGCTTCTTGTTTTTATAAGCACTTCCGTAATGCATTTACATTTACGACATTTGGCAGACGCTCTTATCCATACTGACATGCAGAAGTGCTTTGTTGACTGCCTGAAAACAAACAAACAAACAAACAAAGAAACAAAAGGAACTTCCTGCTTGTTCAGGTAATCGATTTGGAACAATGATAACAACTAATCGATTGTGCAATGCGTCGTGTATTTCTCTTTGCACTGATGAGCAGAACATAACCGACTTTTACATATGAAATGACCTGCATGTATTCACAGCCACAGGCAAGTAAAGAAAAAAAAATAGAAACCATCACAAAGATTCTAATGGTCCCACTACAAACCATCAGGTGTTAACCATTAAAACCATTACTAAATGGTTTCCATTACATAGTGGGACGTATTAAGGATGTAGGTTCTTAATGGTATCAACTAGACATAGCCGATAGAAGACAACAATTTACCAGTAGAAACCCACAGGGACCATTACAGTTTCCATTAAAACCAAGACGATTCCCATTAGAACCGTTTCTTTTGCTTGTTTGGTTCTTTTTTTGTCAGTAGGAACGTTCAAATGTGGAGCTTTTACCTTCGGAGTATGTATACACATCCTTAGAAAACTCAAAGACGTGTTAGAACTATGAATTGATCTCTGACAGTCAGTAACAGAAATAGATTAAGATGGATGGGAAAATGTTAATATTATGGTCTGGACACAGGGAGCCAAAACTGAGATGCATAAAAATCTAGTCACGAGACCCTAAATTGAAATGCGATCGGCGATCAGGTTGTGTAATGCCGAAAGATTCTCAGTCCTGCTGTAGCGAACCCACGGAATCTTCCAAAAAGATTCCAAACCCCAAAACAATTGGTTCTCGAACTTAACGTCTGGATTTAGATCTGTAGTCTGGAAGGTTTCAGGATATCTGTTAATAACAGCCACTTGAGTACCAAAAAAAGGCATTTTTATGTTGGTGGGTCAAGCCAGACTGTACTGGATCGAGTCCTCTTTAAAAGAACCAAACCCAGACCCCTTAAAGTGGACCAAGAGGAGAACCAAGTGATAAAAGGCCCAGTTCTCTTTACATCCACATTGTCCCTGTCCCTGAAAGAGGTCTCAGATCCTTTTTTTGGTCTACCCAAGTAGTAATGGGGTCTCAGACCTTTTTTGTGTTCATGCTGTTCAGCTCTCTTGCAGTGTGGTGCATTGTGGGTACAGCAATATTGTGCAGCTAAACAGGTAAGGCATGTTTGCCATGAATGTACCATTATCATCCTCAGTATTTGTCAGAACTTCCTCCATTCGACGCCGGCTGACTGATAATCCATGTTTGTCCATATATTTCTGGTGTATTTATTTTTTTTTTTAACTCTAACCCAGTGCAAGGTTAAAATCTGCTTAAATTCTTTTGCTGAAAACTGAAGAAACCCTTTCTCAAATTTCCGTGGGTGGTTGATCGTTGTTTCTTAATATAGTTCTCCTTCCAAATTTGGAGAAGTGCAACCGCTTCCTCATCTGTTTATTCCATCCGTCTTCCAGCAGAAGCCACCTTGTTGAATCGCACGACTTGTACAGAAGCCTGTTTGAGTATTTGTGACATTTCTATCCCGCTCCACTCGCTGAAAGTGAACCGTACTCAGACCACCTCCCGAGATGTTTGCTTAAAAAAGGCTCTGAGAGCGTTTGGCGTTCGCACATGGGCCAAAAAAAACACCTTAAGTGAAGTGGTAGCGGTCTCTTTCTTTCGGCTTTGGTCTAATGTAAATCGCACCGAGTGTGACCGGGCAGTGACTAAGGATGACTGGACGAATGCCGAAAGTGTATCGTGTCGTGCCTTCCCGTCTCTGACGGCTCTCTCACTCACGCAGGGAAGTGAAAACCTCACGCTCGTGTTTTTTGCTCGCTTTTTTGTTGTTGCCGTTCTGCACGATCCCAGTCCTGATGCACACGTCTAATCTCAACCAGATGCCCTGGTCACCTTTATGTGCCTGTTTGTTAACTTAATGGAGGCAGCAGCTAAGGGGACGCTAGGATAGGGGTAAACGTAACTGATGCACATGACATGTTTCGTGTAAAATATATTAGAGAAAAGGCTGTTAATCACACAGCTCACATTGTCCTCCAGTCAGCAGTGGAGGATGTTCAGTCGGGAGGCAGGAGTCATGTTCATGTGAAACGTGCTGAGCTTATTTATTTATTTATTTATTTATTTATTTATTTCATTCCTGATGCTATCTGAAGATGACCCAAAAGAAAAAAAAAGAACAAGTTCCTAAACGTTTCGGTGTTGTTTTGGTGTTTTTTCCCCGACTCAGTGGAAAATGATCAGACTTTTAAGATGTGGCTGTGTTTTTCCACCTGCGATAAATAGAAGTCGAATTATTGTTTTCTTGTTGTTGTTGTTGTTGTTGTTGTGCTTATTTATTTACTCATCTCCCCTTCCCAATTCCCACACTTGTAGGTTTCCCAGTATTACATTCTGGAAACTTTTTGTGATGACCTCGGAATGATAATGAATATCTTCTTCTGACCACAACTTCCGGATTTTACAGCAGTTAAAACCGTGTTACTCGTGGAAACGTAGTTGAAGATCGGGTCATGTCTTTGGAGCAGATCATTCCAAAGGTTTCACAACCACGATCCTCGTCGGCCGCTTAACATCTACTCGCAGGACGGGATAAAGCAAGCGATGTTTCGTATATGAAACTACCTCTGCACGACGCTGCTCCTCGACAGATTTTGAGATTTCGAACATGGTTCCTGTCGTCCTGTTGCCTAGGGGTATAGGGTCCAGAGGGACAATCCAGTGGACTCCTCAGATTTTTTTCCAACCACGAACCCTTACCAGAGTTAACTTTAGGAACAATATGACCAAGTTGAAAAGAAAAAAAAAAAAAAAAAAATCTATGTATCATGTTAGCAGCCCTTCCTAGTTTCATTAGAAACACAGTTCAAGTTCATATTATTAATACTTGTTACATATGAGTTTTAGATTAAGTCCTCTTTGTTCATGTGACCAATCAATCAGGTTCCTAACTGTGATAAGTAAAACAATAACTATAATGATGTTAATAGTATTGGCACCCTGTCCGGGGTGTACCCCGCCTTGTGCCCGACGCTCCCTGGGATAGGCTCCAGGTTCCCCGTGACCCTGTATGAAGGATAAACGGTATAGAAGACGGATGGATGGATTATTAATAGTAGATGATAGTAATCTCCACCACTGTCATGTGATTTAAAAATAAAAAAAGAATAAGGAAGTGCTATTTCTCTGTCCGCTCTCTCTCGGTTGGTGTAATCTCTGTATTCTCTGTGCTTAGGCAGTGACGTGCCGTAACGTTTTCATGTCCGTCACTCATCCGGCTGTTTTCAGTGACAGCTCCACACTTCAACACAACATCACCTGATTCTGTTTCCAGGCTCCTGGATTCTCAGACCCGGTGTGATCCGGTTGTCGGTCTTGTTCTGTGAAGGGCATCTGGCTTTCACTAGCAGATGGTGATTGTTCAGGTTTTATTCCATAGAGGTCTCATCAGTCATTCATCACTTCATACACACACACACACACACACACACAAAGTGTAAAGTTGCAGTGACGTAGTATCCTTTTCCCTTTTTTTTCACCTTTTTTAGGAATCGTGTACCTTTTATAAGATTAGTGTACCTTTAATTATAATTTATGTTTTATATATATATATATATATATATACATAAATGGACCATAATGACCTTTTTAGGGTAAAGGTAAAATATATGCACTGTTCTAGATGAAGGGAAAGTGAGTGCACGACCCTGTTTTCTAAAAAGCGCACCTTCTTCTTCATACACATTTGCAAACGAAGGCTACTTTCGCATCAGATCGCATCGGATCTGTCTATTTTGACGGTTCGCGTTCGCAATCACGAGTGACCCGTATCTAGAAGTGGAAAACACTTGAGCAATGGAACTTTGTTATTGCACTTAAGTGTCCGTTCGCCGTATTTATGCTTTACTTGAGTGTTTTTGAAAACGAATACTTCAGTAGTCGTTCTTAATCAGTCCATACAGAGTTGTGTTTTTTTAATTATTATTATTATCGTTGAGGCCAAAAAGGCTTGATTTAGCTGCAGCTTTTTTTTTCAAAATTTGAAAAAAAAAATAATTGTGTGTGTGTGTGTGTATGTGTGTGTTTTTTTTTTTTCTTTGCGTCAAAAACTCGTCTTTCGCAGTGATGTTTGCTGCTAAATGGGACTTTTTAGCTGTACTCGATGTCGGCGTGCCGTGAATTGAAGAGGGAGAAAGATCTTGTCCCAGATCGGCGGGAAAAATCTGTGCGATCGCAAAAATCATGAAATCCTGGAGGGACTGCTTAATTACGACCTTTTACTCCTTACATGAGTTTATGAGCGACTTACAAATGAGAAAATACAAGCAAAGCGATATATCAAGCAGAGAACAAAATAAGTAGTGCTACTTTACAAGATCCATTCATGGAGTTCCAGTAGAAGCAAAGTGCACAGAGTAGACGTGGAAGTGTAAAATGTTTTTATTTTTTTTTTGCCTTTGTTTATTTATTCATTTTCATATGATTCATTTACATGTGATTCATTTACATATGATTCATTTACATGTGATTCAGATTCATTTTCATGTGATTCATTTTCATGCAGGTGATTCATTTTCATGTGATTCATTTACATATGATTCATTTCCATGTGATTCATATTCATGTGGTAAAATGTTTTTATTTGCATTTTTTTATTATTACGAGTTGGTTAGGTGTTCACGGAAGAGGCGGGTCTGTTTGTTGAAGATGGTGAGAGATCCTGCCGTCTGGATTGAGGTTGGAACTTCATTCCACCACTGAGGGACAGTTAGTGTGAAGGTTCTGGAAAGCGACCTTGCACCACACTGAGTGGGAACTACTAAACGTCGGTCGCTAATCGATCACAGATTGCGTGAGGGAACGTTCGCCTTCAGCAGAGAGTACGATTTTGAGGCACCTCTGCCTATATTTGTCCTCAATGAGAATGCGCCCGTCCCCTGAAACGCCCTGCATGCACACGACGACTTATTGGGCACTTACTTTAATACACCACGCTGTTCTGTTCTGTTCGTTTCAACTCGAAGCCACGTGAATTCTGATTTGTCGTTTTTTTTTGTCACTATGGTAATATGAACATCGCCTTAGATTCGTGTGCTTCTTATGTAATACACAGAATACACTTCAGCGATGCAGTGTAAACCACAGAGCTTGGCTGGAGAACTCACTCATGACCCCCTCCATGCTGTGAGAACATCAGTAGTCGTGAGTCTGAAATATCAGAAGTGTGGGCTGTGCTTTAAATGTGCTGAGCTGATAGGCATCTGAGAATGGAGGGGGATTTTGGGTTCCCATTTATTCGTAATTGCACAGAGTTTCCCAAAGGGCCGTTTATAGAGTTAACCGTTAAATAACATCCTACACAACTTTTATTCCCATGCTAAAGCTAAGGCAGGAAAGCTGGAAGTATATATATATATATATACACACACAGTATGAATCGCTCGTTCACAGGGATTTGGAATCTAAGACTAGTCTTAAACACAGTCAATCAATTTTATTGAACCGAAACAGCACCAAGGATCTGTTTTGCTCCCAGACTTTTGAATTAAAATCCTGGGCATTGGTCTGCTGTCTTGTTTAATTTTGTAAAATCTCCCTGAGATGATAAGAGGAAGAAACCTTTAGAGGAACCAGTCTAAAAAGGGAACCCGTCCTCATCTGGGTAACGACGGATAGTGCGATTATATATAAATCCCTTCTATAACTGTGTGCTAGAAGATAAAACAAACGTGCAGGAGATCCACCACAGTCTCAACATGAGGTCTGTCCTGCTGAAATCACGCACTGTCTACAGCGGAAACCCCGGTGCAAAAAGACACCGCACCAAATATCAAGCATGAGTTGCGTCAATGCCATCTCCACTGCTTCAAAGCGTCCCTAGGCTGTCCATATTGGGCCATCCGGCGCACTGCTAAACCCCAGCAGCAAACGTGTAGAGCGTTGGTATGCGTCCAGAATCAACGCAGGCGTTGGTGTCATCTGGAATCTTCGTAGAGGCTGGTTCTGAGCTGGAGCTCATTGATTAGGAACAGGAAACAAATGGAGAAGGATTAGCATGGCTGCTGTACGTTGCATTTCAGGCAGGGATAACCAACCGCGTGCATTTGTTATCGTTTTATCCGAGGTGACTGCACAACAAAGTTAGGAGATGTGAATGCCAGGTCTAGAATCGAGATTTAAACCGAGCGAGTGTGTCTGAACCCCGAGCAGTATATCTGGGGAACATATAGGATTAAATGTGTTACCTTTTAACTCACTTACTAGTAAATAACCTTCATGTGTCTTTTAAAATTAGATGAGCATTTTCATGCGTTTTGCTTTCGTAAACATGTACCTCTTTCATTTTGGCCGTAGTCATCAACATTTTGTGAAGAAAAAAAAAAAAAAAGTGTAAAAAGCTCGACTGTGAGAGCAAGAGCTGAACTGTGTTCGGGTGTGGGTGTGGGTGTGTGTGTGTGTGTGTGTGTGTGTGTGTTATTGGGAGTTGTTTACACTGGTGGTGTGGGTGGGTTGATCTCTCAGTATAGTGTGTACTCAGGGATAAATATAGCCAAGCAGCTATGCCACTGCAGCGTGTCAGTCCTCCACACCACGCCCGGGCCCCCGCAAAATTCCAACCTGACCTTCAGTCTCATGAGCCACGAACTGATCACACTCCTGCACAGAGACGTCCCGGCAACAAGCGCACTTCCGGAAACACAGTGCCGTGCATCCCGGATCGACCGGAGATCTGCGAAGGGCCACGGATAGAGATGGAGGGGTGTGTGGGGACGCAGTAAGCTGGACGCGCGTAATAACAACGTGTTCGCAAGAATGGATACGGTACACCGGTGTCCCACTATGGACGGTACAGCCATGTGCTGGAGCAAAGCCAGCATGGTCAGCTTCATCAAAGGCCTGGGTATAGTGAGAAAAAAAGAGAGAGAGAGGTTAACATTGTATGTGGTACCTCATATACTGTATATATATATATATATATATATATATATATATATATATATATATATATATATATATATATATATATATATATATATATATATATATATATAGTATATACAAACTGGTTTAATTTTTAAAATGGGATGTGGGTGAGATGGAGAATTCGAGAGAAATTCCATGGATACAGAGAAATTGAGTCTGTTTTAAAGGTGTGTGCATTTGGTGTTCAGCTGAAGCCTCTCTGTGTGCTCTAACTAGGTGAGTGTTTTGGCTTGTTTCCCTCCTTTAGCGCTTCGCTGTACAGTAGCACCTGTGTATGTAAGTGAAAAAAAAAAATATTAAGAATATTGATCTTAGGTGTTCACTAGTGACGTGATTTATTTTTAATTTTTGGTATGATGGCAGTACAGTAGCTTAGGTGAAAATGATACGATTCCCCGTAATAACTAGCTTAACATGTACAAAAACTCATTCGTGAATCGCGGCCGTAGTGTTTTAGATGAGCTCTAGCGACACCACAGTACTAACGAATCCGTAAAAGCGTTCAAAAAACACGTTTCATTCGTTTTTTTTTCTCTAATACAGCAGCTCTCACTTTAGTTCCAGCGGCAAGGCGGATCTCAGGTTTATACACTCGTTCAAATTCTTTTCCTCCGAGAAGTCTATTTAGCATTCTTGGAAGGAAGGAAGGAGTCTGCAGGGGTCAGTGGAGTCGTTCTAACAGTCAGATGTGACTGTCATCTTAAGTTCTCAGTCACGTGACAAGCTTTCTGAGAAAGATCAATTGAGAGGCTGGAAAAATGAGGGAATGACTGTTTATAGCTGCTAACATAAGTGAGAACAGAGCTTGGAACTTATTAAACTTATTAAAAACGTTCTGCAGATGTTCCACAACGTTAACTTGGGTAAAAAGCAAGAGGTGTCATTCTTTAATTAATAAATAAATAAATAAATAAATAATATATATATATATATATATATATATATATATATATATATATATATATATATATATATATATATATGATACGATTCTATTTCTATAACAGCATGTGTCGGTGTTTTATTCTTTACTTGTGTGTGTACGCTTGGCATTGAGCATCATGTACTGGCTCGACGTTCTAATCGTTGATGTAAATGTTCTGAGTAAGCTCTAGTTCTCTCACACAGACTGGAGTGAAATGAACATGGAGGTGCAGAGAACAGGTTTTAAACCGCACTAGTTTTAAACTGTACATGTAACTTACCTCGGTGCTCATCTGTGTAATAAGGACGAAGAAAACGTGGCTGCAGTTATTCGTAATTCTCTCTTTGTCTCATTCTTAGGCCCTTTGGGGTTTTTTTGCCTTAAACGGTAATGATGTCACATTTCGGTGGAGGAATGTGAGCAGCGGCTGTGAGTCTGGGCGTTTTACTTCCGTTTGTCTGCGCTGAGATAAGAGCGCTCAGGCGTGTTGTTAGAGAGAGACAGAGAACATGGGAAATGACTTCACGTCTGGCTTGAGAAAAAGTTTGGGTTTTTTTTTATTCCCCTGAGTAGCACATGGGTTAAAGTGTCGTTTCAGTAAAACAAACAAAAAAAAGAACAGAAAGAGGAGAGCATCTCGGTATTACCGTATGTACTCGGTTTGAACTTTTTTCACATTCCCACATTATCAGTTTGTTAACACGTGTATTTGTGTGTTATCTTTGACAGCCTCTACTGGATACAGCAAGCATCCTGTAGCTCCTGAGCACCACTCTCACAGCCAGAAGGGCCCGGGACCATGATGTCCATCAACGTGGACCCGAGAGCACGCCCTGGCGAGTATGTCCTAAAGAGCCTGTTCGCCAACACTTGCAGCCCGCGCTTTCTGAGCACAAGATCCGCCTTGTCATGGCTGAGCCACTGGTAAGTAAACCTGACTTTAGTCTATGATCAGAGCATTTCTCACACTGTAGCGATTTCGGGTTGGTAACGTCATGGCATGGCATAAACAGCGCATATCCCATTTGTTTACACTTCCCTGTTGACGCTACCATCTGTCCTGTGAGTTTTGCATAATCCTATGTACGCTCGTGAAATAGTTCTGACCCGACAGAACTTTTGTTATTGTCTGTCAGCGGTCACACTGTAATGGCAATGTCACGTTACAAAGTTGGATACGGAAGCAAGCGCAGATCAAAACAAACAACAAAACAAAGACACTAAGATAACTTCGCAAAATACTGTGGCTAAGGCTAAACATAAACGATGAAACAAAACATGGTACAGGGACACAGGTCACGATAGACAATTACCAGAGGAACCAGAAGCAGTGTAAACAGTGGCTATACATATGAGTGCTTGTTAAACTAAAACGTGATACAGGTGCAGGTGGTCATGTGGCAGTAATATGGTGCAGTGGCTGCTAGGAAATGAAGTCCAGATTTACCTCCTTGATATATGCCAGGCACTTCATTATCTGCGAGTGAGATTGACGTTGGTGACAATATGCATGCTGAGATCTCAACTTACGACCAAAGAATGCTTTTACGATGTGGAATATCTGTCGGTGAAAGCAGAATGACGTGGAAATCGTATAATGTAAAGCTGGTGTAACATCAGCTTGTGTCATGATGCATTCATGCCAGCAGAGGACCCCCTCTCTGAATACAAATTGTCATTTCCTGTTTCATGATCACTTCCTGTTGTGCTATAACTTGTTTATGAACTGGATATTGTAAGGATAATCAAGGTCACAGCCATGTTGCAAGGTCTCAATCAAACTTTTTATTGTGTAAGCTCTGAGCCTCTGTTTCCTGTCTGGTATATCTGTCCTTTGATCTGCGCGCTGGTATTTTGGCTGCTCTTTGGATTTTCCCCTGGCCTTGATAGTATCATGGATATGCTGCATTCTGTCAATCGGTATTATCTTTGCATTGTGTGTAAAGTTGGACTAAAACCTCCAGGACATTGAGCATTAGCCATGTCCTGTGTCTCTGGTGTCAAAAAGTACAAACTTATTAATTGATACTACTGGATAAATGGTAAAATGGTAAATGGCGCACTTATATAGCGCTTTACACTGCGTCTCATTCAGCCATTCACACACACACACACCAATGGTAGCAGAGCTGCCATGCAAGGCGCTAACTTGTCATTGGGAGCAACTTGGGGTCCAGTGTCTTGCCCAAGGACACTTCGGCATGTGGGAGTCATGTGGGTCGGGAATCAAACCGCCAACCCTACGATTAGTGGACAACCCGCTGTACCACCTGAGCCACAGCCGCCCATAACATAACATAACATAACATAACAGGATAACAGGTCATAGACCTTCAATTGACTCTCCTGCATGGTGCTTTTGTATTTCTTGTTGGACATTTCTCAAGGTCTCAGTTCGGCTCATGTCTACAGTGTCGTGAGTTGGGCAGTGGTGGCTTGGCGGTTAAAGCTCAGGGTTAGTGATCGGAAGGTCCGGGGTTCAAGCCTTGAACAAGGCCAGCCTGGCAGTGTAGAGGCTTGAACCCCGGACCTTCCGATATCCCGGACCTTGAAGAAGGCCCTTAACCCCCTCTGCTCTGACCCCAACTTCCTAACATGCTGGGGCATGCGAAGAAAAAATTTCACTCTGCTCTATTGTATATGTGACCAATAAAGACTCATTATGAGTTCCTGATGTACCACACACTCTGCACTCTCAGACTCCTCATCTAAAAGTCAAACTCATGGCTTGGACACTTATGCAAGCGATCTAGTAACCAAATCAGTGGTGTGTAATGAGAACTCCCCAGATGACTGCAATAGGTTGATTCAGTACTACTAGGCAAAAAATGATTTGCAGCCTGCATAGACCTTTCATTAATCTTTGGTTCTTCTAGGACTCCTTCATATCCTTCATATGTGTAGATCATT
The DNA here is from genome assembly GCA_012411365.1 of Ameiurus melas. Lineage (NCBI taxonomy): Eukaryota > Metazoa > Chordata > Actinopteri > Siluriformes > Ictaluridae > Ameiurus > Ameiurus melas. The sequence goes on along the minus strand of CM022759.1, from coordinate 32,727,346 downwards.
AAAACAGTATATATCATCACGACCGGAGATATTTCCGCTACGAAGCAATTCGCGCTGTAATATCAAAACTATTTCCATATTGCATTCGGTTTCTTGAGTAAACTACAGATGTTGTGTTGCAAGTGTGTTTACGACATGCAGAAACAACATTTTTTCCGACGGTGTTGATTCATTTACTATTATATCAGGCTACGTCACATTAATCAGGATACATCTGAGAATCGCATTTTGTTTCATC
>CM022759.1:32635369-32726608 GCA_012411365.1 Ameiurus melas | reverse complement strand
TACCGATTTTAAGTATTTATTATCCTAACATTGCAATGGAGAAGCAAATATATATACTTGCTACAGGAAAGAAAAATGCTAATATCACCATATACCTAAGAGACACAAGTTTTGAGTGCTTTAAGACATCTTTTCCCATATAACAATCTTAATTAAGGCCAACAGAATGCTTAAGAATGATAAGTCAATGTTGATGTCATTTCAAGAGCATAAATTTCTTGTCATTAAAATGATTGTCTTTGATTGTATGAATGTGTGTTTAAAAACAAGACACCAATTTAAATAGTATGATCTCTAATCTCATCTGGTTAGTGTGGGTGCAGGATTTTAATCCAGCCAAATCTCCTACATCTATAGAAGTTGTTTTAAGGTGTGGCTCCTAACTGACTGGAATGAAAACCTGCAGAACCCTGCAGATTTTGTGTCACTTTGCTAAAGCCTGCACCTGACAAATTTTTGTTCTTTTAAACATTTTCACTAAGCGATAATTCTGAATTCATTTGTGTTTCGAACGTAAATGATGGGATTTATTTATGGGTGGAATTGTTACTGATAGTGAAGTGTTAATTATCTAGCATTAGGATGGAGAGAGAAAAGTTACAGCTGCAAGGTACGTACTCAATCACAGGAAGGAAAAATATTCCTACTACCAACAAGTACAGAGAACATGTTTTGAGATGCTTTAAGACGACTCTCCCATGTGGTAATCTTAGTTAAGGCCAGCAGAATGCCTATGTAGTAAAACATGGCAGTCCAATGGTCATAGAGGTATACTGCAGTACAAAAGTTAGCCATGAAGGAATTCATGCCTGTTGTCAGTTACAAGCAAGTCTATAAACTGGCCCATGGTCACAAAAAAAACTCTTTATCTCATTGGTTTTACAGAATGAAAGTCGGTGTAATCAAAACCACCAACCTTCCAATTATAACAAGGATTAAATACCCATATTGCTGTTAAAGTTGCAAACATGAAGGAGTTATTCACAATAACTGGTATCTCAGGGTAAGCGGCAAAATAGAAATACGCATCATCATGCCATGACAACAAGAGTTAATGACTGTCCACCAGCAAAGAAACAAGTAAAAAACATGTTAGCCAAAACATGACCTCATAGGATATGTGACTGTAATTAAAAAAGAAAAGTCTTCCTGCTAAGGTTAGGAATCATTGCATTTGTTTCTCCAAAGTCTGGCAGAGCTAAATTAAAGATTCCTATATATTTAGGAATATGCAGGCTTTTTGTCAACTAATATCATGAAAAGAACAACCAAGTTCCCACATAGTGAGACAATATAGACAAAAAAATAAAAAACAAAGTAGTATTGACTAAAAGGTATTCCAGAAAATCCACTGATGAAAAAGAAGTACTCTGGACGCACAAATGATGCATTTGTAAGAAACTGGAGTTCAAATCACTTATGCATTTTGATGCTGTTCAAGTCCTTTTTCCAGCCTGAAATAGCACAATAATATAATGAAGTAAAACAAAAATGAGCACAGATATTAGTGTAACTGAATTTGTTAAACAAGTTATCACATAACAACATGAAAGGAATCATTTAAAACAACATTTTAATTATGGAGCTGTAGCAGTGAACATGTGATTTTAAAAAATGTACTATATTAGTTGTTTAAATATTCTTTTTTTCACCCTACCTTTTGCACCTTATTAGCTTAGAATTTTTTTTCAATTTTACTTTTAGGTTCAACTTTTGCATATCATTATGTGTAGGTATTGTACCATATTATCTCATGTGATATCTCAGACAGTGATGTTAATAGGAACCCACTTGCTAGTGTTGTGAGATCTTATATCCCATTTCTTTGTTATATTTTGGTTTCCCTCTGTTGGGAACCAGGAGGGGCAAATACCATCCATGAAAAGAGACAAGTTTAAGATATTCGGTTTTGTATCAAGGACAAAATGCTTCCACAGCTTGTCAGCAAAGGTTTTTGACATTTGATGGTTTTACTAGTAATTTATTATCTACAAAACTACAAGTTCTTTCCTACAAAACAGGAAATAAGTTCCAGTGCATAGGTTAAATCTCATAAAATTTGGATCAGAAGCTAAAATAAGATCTGGAGATATTAATAAAATAAAATAAGAGCTGGCAGAAATACATTTCAAGTAGCACCTTAAAATAGAAATAAAATTAAGAGAATGCACTGTACATTTTATAAGGATTTTATCCAATGTGTAGAAGACTCCCTCAAATCCTAGATAATAGTTTACCAAACATCATTTTCATACCATTGATCAATGGCATCGTTGATACCACTGATGACTGTGTGATATGGAGACGTATGCAAATGTGTAGGAACCCTGGTGAAATTAGTGTATATTTTGTAAACGTTTTAAAAAGTGAAAAGAAGTAAACACTAATCTTTAAGTCAAAATATTTTTAAATAAATCAGAACATATGAATGCACCGTTACTTTTAATTTGATAAACTAAAAAAAAATAGAAAAATAAATATTAATTGCGGTGGTAAAGGCCAGACACTATACTAGTACTTAGTAACACCTTTGGCAGATGTCAAAGATCTGTTTGATGAGATTTCCTCAATATTCCCTTGCATAACACTTCTAGTCCTGGTATATTCTAGGCTTATCTTGCATAGCACAGGTTGTTTAAGATCTATCTACATATTTTAGTAATTTTTTAATTCCAGGGGACCATGAGGGTGTCACGGTTTCCCCTTTAAGCAGTGCGCACGCAGGAGAACATATGAGTGCCACCCTTTTCCTTTGGTGACAACCGTGAAATTTGGACACGTGTGTTGTTATTGTTTCTGTTATGTCTCCTCCCTGTTCTGTCACTGGTTGTTTAGCGGCGTGTCTACGATTAGTTTTGGCCGTCAGCAATTAAACGCTGATCATGTGTGTGGATACATGATAAACAAAGCGCCCCGGCTACCGGCGCGGAATATTAGATAAGATATAGTATATTAGATTAGTTTAGATCCCTTACCATAGTCAACCATAGTCATTGTCCATGTCATGTTCCATGTTTAGCTTAGTGCATTTAGTTCACGCTGGTTTTTCTGCTCGCAGTTCCTAATCATAGCTTATGTTTCCTGTTTTGTATGTTTTGTACCCTGTTTTCCGTGACGCGACTTGACTCTGCCTTGCCCAGTGTGAGTGCCTGTTTGCCGATCGCCTGACCTTTTTGCATGTTTTGGATTACTCATTTGGATTACGATTTTGGATTTATCTGCCTGTGTCTCTCTTTAATAAAACTGTCTACTGCACCTGCATCTGTCCCTATCTTCGTTACGTCAAGAGATGTGACAGAGGACAATTCCTATCATGTTATAGCACCATCAAGAGGCATAATTTTGATCATATAAAATTTTATGAGGAGAGTTCAAAAAGAAGATAAAAGTCCTAACAATAAATGCCATGAGGTTCTAGCACCTTTGTGTTGGCGAACCCCTACTTACCATATTCATTATAGTGTCATTAACACAAGGACTTGTGTTCCTTGTAGATAGATAGATAGATAGATAGATAGATAGATAGATAGATAGATAGATAGATAGATAGATAGATAGATAAATAGATACTTTATTGATCCCCAAAGGAAATTCAAGATCCCAGTAGCTCAGAACATCTCACACACATACAACATACAATAAAAATAAAATATAAGCAGAATGCTAAAAAAAATAGTAAAACAGTAAAATTTACCCAATCACGGATTCCCGGACTGAGAAATTAAAGGTAGGGGTTTTTATGTGGTATTATAGTCCATAAACAGTATAAGCAGTAGAACAATCACACAGTGAGTCAGTACACAAAATTGTGGTAGAGGCATGGAAGTGTATGAGGATGTATGAAAAGGTGAAGAGGCAGATAGACTGCCATTGAATAGTTGTATAGCCCGAGGAAAAAGACTTCCTCAGCCTGTCAGTTGTGCATGGCAGTGAGCGTAGCCTCCAGCTGATTGGGCTCTTTCGGTTTATGATAGTGTTATGTAGTGGATGACAGTCATTGTCCAGAATATTCATTAATTTGCTAAGGGTCCTTTTGTCTGACACTGAAGTGATACACTCCAGTTCCACTCCCAAAACAGAGCCAGCTTTCCTTACCAGCCTGTCCAGTCGACCCAGCATCCTTCTTCTTAGTGCTTCCTCCCCAGCATACCACAGCATAGAAGAGGACGCTGGCAACAACAGACTGGTAAAACATCCAGAGGAGCTTGCTGCAGACGTTGAGAACCGAGGATCCTCAAGGAGTACAGCCTGCTCTGCCCTTTCTTGTACAGTGCCTCAGTGTTGACTGACTTGTCCAGTTTATTGTCAAATGTATTCCCAGATACTAAGTGTTTACCACCTCTACCTTAACCCGCTCAATGGTGACTGTCCAGCAGAGGCGGGCTTAGACTCCGAGAATCTACCACCATCTCCTTGGTCTTAGCAGTGTTGAGTTGTAGGTGGTTGAGTTCACACCAATGCACAAAGTCCTCACCGGGCCCAGTATTCCTCCTCTTGCCCATCCCTGATGTACCCCACAATTACAGGTATCCATAGAAAACTTCTGCATGTGGCATGACTCTGTGTTATAGCAAAAGTCAGACGTGTACAGTGTGAACAGAACTGGAAGAGCACTGTTCCCTGTGGAGCTCGGTTCTATTAATCACAGTGTCCGAGAGGGCCAGTTCTTCAGTTTATTGAGACCGCTCTGTCAGGATAGTCTCCAATCCACACGATACTAGGTGAGCATCCACACCCATCTGCAGGAGCATGTCACCCAGTCTGAGGGGTTGAATGGTATTAAAGCACTGGAGAAATCAAAGAACATGATTCTCATAGCAATTTCTCTTTGTCCAGGTACGCATCCTCCAGTGCTGGAGATATGTGCGGGGCACTCTCTCCCGGTATGCAAACTGTACGGATCTAGTGCAAGACGTACTATCTTGGGGTCTAAGTATCCCCAAAACCAGACGCTCCATGGTCTTCATCACATGTGATGTTGAGCACTACGGTCTGTAATCTTGGGTTCACTTGGATGTGACTTCTTTGGGATAATACATTATGTCTTCCAAAATGTTGGAACTCTTCCAAGACGAAGACTCAGGTTGAAGATGTGCTGCGTGGCTCCCCCAGTTCAGAAGCATCAAGACCCTGGACAGCATATGGACTCAGTCTGTCAGGCCTGGCTGCTTTTCTAGGGCAGAGTTTCCTCAGCTGTCCTCTAACTTGATCTGCCGTGATTTTATGGGAGGAGAGGAGAGGGAGAGGGAAGAGGGGGGATGGGTGTACCGACAGGGGGTGTCTGGTGTTGAAGACCGGTGACTAGTGACCAACCCGGTGTAGTCACATCTCTTGTCACCTTGTGAGGGTCGAATACATCAGTCTATAATGGTGGGAAGTGCGTGCACTGGAAGTGAGGGGAGGGAGGTGTGAGTTGAACAGGCAGAAAAGCCACGAACAGTGTCTAAATCAGCAGAGGGTAGTGGACAGTCCACTGCCATTGGAGCTGGAACAGGGCAGTCGAACCTATTGTAAAAGTGGTTCAACTGATTTGCCCTATCAAGGTCTCCCTCCACAGAGCTACCACTCTTCCTCAGTCCAGTGATGGTAAATGTGCACTTATATGGTAAATGTGCACTTATATAGCGCTTTTTTTTTTATCCAAAGCGCTTTACACTGTGTCTCATTCACCCATTCACGCATTCACGCACACACTCACACACAATGGTAGCAGAGCTGCCATGCAAGGCGCTAGCTTGCCATCAGGAGCAACTTGGGGTTCAGTGTCTTGCCCAAGGACACTTCTGCATGTGGAGACCTCCTTCATATTGTTCACCTGCAACTTCTGTTCCACATTTTTTCTGTATTCCTCCTTAGCCTCTTTCATCTTGGCTTTGAGTTCCCCCTGTACGCCTCAGCTCTGCCTGATCCCCCTCTCTGAATGCCATCTTTTTCCCTGTTGAGAAGGGTCTTGACATCGCTGGTAATCACGATTTGTTGTTTGGAAAGCAAGCTGCAGTTCTTGGGGGAACATCTATGTCCATACAGAAATTCAGGTAGTCAGCTGTACAGTATGTGACCCCCTCCAAATACTCTCCATTTTGTAGCACGCTCAGTCAGTGGACTCAAAACAATCTCTCAAAGCCTCATCCACTCCTGTTGTCCACTTCCTTAAAGGTGCGAGTGACAGCAATAGCGCCTTTGTTTTTGGTTTGTACAGTGGTTGAAGATAAATAGGGTTGTGGTCTGACTTTTCTAGTGGGGGAAGGGGTTGGCACTCTATGCATCCCTCACGTTTGCATACATGGTTGGGCAATCAACAAACTGGTAGAAATTAGTAGGTAGAATCCAGTGTTATGTGGTTTAAATCACCAGAGATCGTAAAAAAAGCATCTGTGTGTTGAGTTTGGAGCCATGCGATTGTAGAGTGAATGACGCGTCACTGCCGTGTCCGTAGGGCTCATGGCAGAACGTATACACAGACAACAATGGCATCGCGAAAACTCCCTCGGCATGATAGTATGGTCGAGAGACTAACCGCCATTAACTCCACATCCTTACAACACACAGTCTCTTTAACTGTAACATGGCCGGGGATTGCACCATCTGTTGTGTGTGTACATCACTAATCCACCCCTTTTTTCTTTTTTCTTTCAGAAAGTTTAGTGTCTCTGTCACGGCGGCCACCAACCTTACCTCTAGCAACGACAGGCGCTCAACGTTAGCATTGGGGATGCAGCTAGTTAGCCACTTCTCTGTGAGGCATATTAGGCTACATTCGCTATACAACTTCAGATTTCTTAACAGGGCCGCCAGCTCGTCAGTCTTGTTTGTAAATGAATTCACATTCCCCATCACCATCGATGGAACTGCAGGCTTGAATTTCCGCTTGAATAACCGCTCTCGCTCCCGTCGTTTAGTCCTCAATTTAAGTCCCGCTCTACAGCCCCGAAAGCACATTCCTCGGGGATGTTAACATTCCTCGGGGATGTTAACGTGAACATCACCAGCACTCCTCCGTAGTGCGAGCAGTTGATTCCTCGTATACACAAGTTTGCTGGCACCAGAGCATTTTAATAACTGATCCATATCCATAAGATAGAATAAAAAACTCTCCTGAAAGTGTGTAATCTTAAAACTCCAAAGCGTACAAAGTAAAGAAAAAAGTAGCCAAAAACACAAACACAAAAACGGAGCTACATGGATTGCTGCCACTCTTGGCGGCGCATGCACTCTAAATGAAGTAGTAGCTCATTTGTATTGTTGTCTTGTTGTAGAACCCACAATTGCTTCCCAAATATGCTGAGATTTTTTGGAATCCATTCTTCCATCTAGCTGTCTCCTGTGCTAATGGCTGCCACACAACCCCAAAGCATAATAGTTCCACCCCAGTACTTAATAGTTGGCAAGGTGTTCTTTTTATCAAAAAAAAAAAAGACATATCTTCGGTAATTGGGGTGTATATATATGTACACACACCTCAATTACCGAAGATATGTCTGATTATTTGATAAAAAAGAACACCTTGCCAACTATTAAGATTTTACTTAATCAGTTCAGCATTTGTTTTCAAAATTATTCTTATCTAGATTTTTTTTCACATACAGTCCCCTCAGAAACTATTTGAATGGCAAAGTCAATTAATTTGTTTGTGCTAATGCATACACCAAGGACTTTTGCGTTTTAGATCAAAAAGATCGATATGAGATGAAAGTTTAGGATTTCGGCTTTATTTCCTGGTATTTATATCTACATGTGTTCAACAACATAAAACATTTTATATCAGACAACCCAAAATTTTAGGCAAGCATAAGTGATTATTATCCAGTCTAAGTAGCACTAAGAAGAAGGATGCTGGACGACTGGACAGGCTGGTAAGGAAAGCTGGCTCTGTTTTTGTAGTGGAACTGGAGTGTATCACTTCAGTGTCAATAAGTTGTTATTTGTTTTATGGGGTTTCCTCCTTTCAGTCCTCTCCCCACAGCTCCACTGCATTCAGAATATGGGGCAGTCATGTGATGAACGAATGACTCAAACCTGAAGACTTGTGAAAATTCAACTTCAATTTGACATTCTGTAATGACTGAAGATCAGTGCAGAATTCACCAGACTTGTGTTGATGGACTTGAGCAAGTCCTTTTATGAGGGTCTTGACAAACATTTCTCAAAGCTGCTGTATTTGTATCGCTCAAGGTGCGATGCAGACATCACAGAAATGAGTGCCATACTGGAGTGCCATGTGAGTAGATTTATTTCAAGTGTACTTGTTTTGTAAACACTGTGGTCATTTCCTTTCTTGCTATTTCTCTTCTCCTGCATAATTTGAATATAAAACATTTGTCATTTTGAGGCATCAAATCACAGGAGGAGGGCTGCAGTACTGCTGGGGCTGCCATTGTACATGCTGGTGAATCCATCTCAGTTCTTAAAGATCTGTGAGGTAAGTGACTGTGAGGAAAGTAAGAAGGGATGTTGGAAGATATTCAGATAATGGAAATCCATGTATTGACCTTTCCGAATTATTTTGATGGAGTTTACCTTGTTTTATTTTCATGAGAGGTGATAAATTTTAGGAAGTTGTACTGCATTTTTACCACCTTCCAATAGTTATTCATTTTTTGTGATAACTGGTAAAGTTAAGGTCTGTTCACTCATGCTGTTCTTAAGTCGTTGAGCTTGTAAGGTTGTATGTGTGAAATCACATTTTAAAGTTTGTCTTTGTTTTTAATACAACACACAGATTCTGAAGAAGATTTTATCAAGGGCATGACTGTTGAAATAATTACAATTGTGGATGATGTGACCGTATTCCATGTGTCTGCAATGCTGTAGACCTTGTAAAAGAAAGAAGTTCTAAGCAATTTTGGTGATGTACCAAATGCATTTGTCAACTTGATGGGGATTGCTTTATGCACTTAACATTAACTACTCCAAAAACTTCAAATACAACTTTGAGAACATTCAGAGGCGTTTCATTAACATTAGAGCTGATGCCTGCAGTACGGGTGCATTACACTTAAAAATAAACTGCTCAAGTAGAGATGGGTGTTATGCATTTCTTCTAAGAGAGATTTCATGTGTTGTTGTGTTATGTGTATGTTACAATTTCTATACATCAAAAAGCATGACTTCAATTTTGTTTTATATTTTCAGCTTTAAACACTGGGCTATTAAAATGTAATTTTGTTAGGTAAAACATATTTCTGTTTACGTTTTGTATTTTGAGAAATTCATGTAATTTAATTGCATTTTTACAATTGTAATAGATTTTTGTTTACTCAAATTGATCTTACCACAATATTACATTTTTAACCTTTATTAAAAGAGTAAAAGAAATGTGCTACTGTAGCTCTGGATATTTGAAACTGTTTCCATTTGTACATTTTAAATGACGACAAAAATTATAAAGTCTTTCATATGGAAAATGGGTTGTTATGTATTTGGTTGAGCTTGCTAATGTAAATTAGGAAAATAAGCCACATTAAGTTAAATGAACTCGATATTTAGTACAGACAACTGGAAAGTTAAGGTCACCTTACTTTTATATAATAACAGTATTTCAACTGAATTTGGGAAGTCTGCATAACTTGAAATGAAAAGTTCGGTCAATTATTTATCAAGAAAACTTTTAAAGTCAAGAAAACTTTTAAAGTTGAAATTACTTATTATTTGACAGAAATACAACTTAACTGAGTTGAAGCAAAAAGACAGCTCAATAAGTTGAGTGAAGAAAAATTTTTTTACTGTGTATTTCTGCTCTTGAAGACTTCTTCGAATGGTGAATTTTGATAACTTTACCCCTTCCCTGTGGAGGTTGGTGGTTTTGGGTTTTTCTTGACAGCTCTCACAGTTTGAGAACTATTCGGTGTCTGTTGCTCAGAACTACAGTTGTTCTAGTTGTTGTTGTTTTTTTTGTTTCTTTTTTTTTCCAGGACATTCCCAATTGTTGTGTAGACTATGCCCATTATTAATGCAATGCCTAATTGTTTTTTCCTCTTTTCTCAGCTTCAGATGGCTTACTTTTCTCCCATAGATAGCTCATCTTCATGTTGGCTTATCCTTTATATCCTTATCCAGTGATACTCAAGGCTAAAACCAAGAGTAGATTTTCAGAGGCCACCATAGATGTTCTATTTTAAGGTTTTCTTAGTCTTCCAAATCTAGCCTCGACTTCTACAGATCCACTTTACTGCCATATCTTAATGAAATTTTGGACAGAGGATATGGTGAGCAGGAAGGGATTTTCTATCTCAGGTAGATGCTTTGGAATAGCCCATGGTTGTTTAGTGTTAGCACAAATTTTGTAGAGTCATATAACATATTTTGTGCTCTGAACTTGTTAGTCCTAATGACAATTCTTTTACTGCCTAAGAAGTCACTTTTGATTTTTGAGTCATTTTTTTGAGTCAAAGGTCTAACAAGCTAATTAAGTTCTGAGAATATACAACTTTAAGGGTGTCTAAACTTTTGCACAAATACTATTTTCTTTCCCATTTTGATATTCTGAAATCTACAGTAACATAACTGTTCATTTTACATGAAAATCTTTTACTTTTAAAAACAGTTTGCTTCAGTTGTATTAACTTTTTTTTTTTGTTTACTTCAAAAATCAATCAATATCTGTACGTAATTCGGCCAGGGATGCCCAAACTTTTGTGTGCAGCCGAGTCCTATGATGACTTAAAAAAAAAGGACACACACATTATATATACAGTGGTGTGAAAAAGTGTTTGCCCCCTTCCTCATTTCCTGTTCCTTTGCATGTTTGTCACACTTAAGTGTTTCGGAACATCAAACCAATTTAAACAATAGTCAAGGACAACACAAATAAACACAAAAAGCAATTTGTAAATGAAGGTGTTTATTATTAAAGGTGAAAAAAATCCAAACCATTATGGCCCTGTGTGAAAAAGTGATTGCCCCCCTTGTTAAAACATACTATAACTGTGGTTGTCCACACCTGAGTTCAATTTCTCTAGCCACCCAGGCCTGATTATTGCCACACCTGTTCACAATCAAGGCATCACTTAAATAGGAGCGCCTTGACAGTAAGGTCCACCAGAAGATCCTTAAAGCTACACATCATGCCGAGACCCAAAGAAATTCAGGAACAATTGAGAAAGAAAGTAATTGAGATCTATCAGTCTGGAAAGGGTTATAAAGCCATTTCCAAAGCTTTGGGGAATCCAGCGAACCACAGTGAGAGCCATTATCCACAAATTGCGAAGACATGGAACAGTGGTGAACCTTCCCAGGAGTGGCCGGCCGCCAAAAATTACCCCAAGAGGCGCAGCGACGACTCATCAAGAGGTCACAAAAGACCCCACAACAACGTCAAAGAACTGCAGGCCTCACTTGCCTCAGTTAAGGTCAGCGTTCATGCCTCCACCATCAGGAAAAGACTGGGCAAAAATGGCCTGCATGGCAGAGTTCGCAGAGAAACCCACTGCTGAGCAAAAGAACATCAAAGCTCGTCTCAATTTCTCCACAACACATCTTGATGATCCCCAAGACTTTTGGGACAACATTCTGTGGACCGATGAGACAAAAGTGGAACTCTTTGGAAGGTGTGTGTCCAAGTATATCTGGCGTAGAAGGAACACTACATTTCATAAAAAGAACATTATACCAACAGTAAAATATGGTGGTGGTAGTGTGATGGTCTGGGGCTGTTTTGCTGCTTCAGGACCTGGAAGACTTGCCGTGATAAAAGGAACTATGAATTCTGCTGTCTAACAAGAGATCCTGAAGGAGAATGTCCCACCATCTGTTCGTGTACTCAAGCTGAAACAAACTTGGGTTCTGCAGCAGGACAATGATCCTAAACACACACAAATCGTCCACCACCGAATGGCTGAAGAAAAACAAAATGTAGACTTTGGAGTGGCCTAGCCAAAGTCCTGACCTGAATTCTATTGAGATGTTGTGGTATGACCTTAAAAGGCCGTTCATGCTCGAAAACCCTCTAATGTAACTGAATTAGGACAATTCTGCAAAGATGAGTGGGCCAAAATTCCTCCAGGACGCTGTAAAAGCCTCATTGCACATTATCCAAACGCTTGGTTGCAGTTGTTGCTGCTAAGGGTGGCCCAACCAGTTATTAGGTTTAGGGGGCAATCACTTTTTCACACAGGGCCATGATGGTTTGGTTTTTTCACCTTTAATAATAAACACCTTCATTTACAAATTGCATTTTGTGTTTACTTGTGTTGTCCTTGACTATTGTTTAAATTGGTTTGATGTTCCGAAACACTTAAGTGTGACAAACATGCAAAGGAACAGGAAATGAGGAAGGGGGCAAACACTTTTTCACACCACTGTATATATATATATATATATATATATATATATATATATATATATATATATATATATATATATATATATATATATATAAAATAAATGCACACACACTACTGAATCCGCTCATGTGTTAAATGGTTTGTTAAGATTTTCTCAACAATTTGTTCAGTTGCATAGTTTGCCCAAATGTTCAAAAATGTGCCCAAATGACTATTGATAATTAATTTGTCTTATATGCGTGTATGTCTATGTTTAAAAATAAAAACATTAAATAAACCACATGTGTTAGAACCACACTATTAGAACCACTGAAATGAGAATATCTCCAACTTGGATTGACTGAACCACTGAACTATTTCTATGAATGAGAGAAGAGTGAATTCCGAAGTTGCAAATGAACACCATTAAGTGCGGGATCTCCAAACTCATCCGAAAATGGTTAGTGTGGGTGCAGGTTTTGTGTCACTTTGCTAAAGCCTGCACCTGACAAATTTTTGTTTTCTTTTTGAACATTTTAACTACGAGAATTCTGAATTCATTTGTGTTCAAGACATAAATTATGGGATTTACCATGGGTGGAATTGTTACTGATAGTGAAGTGTTAATTATCCTAGCATTAGGATGGAGAGAGAAAGTTACAGCTGCAAGGTACGTACTCAATACAGGAAGGAAAAATATTCCTACTACCAACAAGTGAGAGACACATGTTTTGAATGCTTTAAGACGACTCTCCCATGTTGTAATCTTAGTTAAGGCCAACAGAATGCCTATGTATGATAAAACTATGGCAGTCAATGGGGCATAGAGGTATACTGCAGTACAGAAGTATGCCATGAAGGAATTCATGCTAGTGTCATTACAAGCAAGACCATAAACTGGCCCATGGTCACAAAAAAAGCTCTTTATCTCACTGGTTTTACAGAATGAAAGTCGTGTAATCAAAACTACCAACGTGCCAATTATAACAAGATTAAATGACCATATTGCTGTTAAAATTGCAAACATGAAGGAGTTATTCACAATAACATGGTATCTCAGAGGTAAGCAAATGGCAATAAAACGATCATATGCCATGACAACAAGAGTTAATGACTGTCCACCAGCAAAGAAACAAGTAAAAAACATGTTAGCCAAACATGACTCATAGGATATGTACTGTGAATTAAAAAGAAAAGTCTTCATAAGGTTAGGAATCATTGCATTTGTTTCTCCAAAGTCTGACAGAGCTAAATTAAAGATTCCTATATATTTAGGAATATGCAGGCTTTTGTCAACTAATATCATGAAAAGAACAACCAAGTTCCCACATAGTGAGACAATATAGACAAAAAATAAAAAAACAAAGTAGTATTGACTAAAAGGTATTCCAGAAAATCCACTGATGAAAAAGTACTCTGGACGCACAAATGATGCATTTTGTAATAAGCTGGAGTTCAAATCTCTCATGATGGAGTAAATTTTAATGTCCTTTCCAGTCTGAAATGACAAATATAAGAAAATTCATTTATTTTAAATTTACACTATACAATTATCTAAGCATTAACAGCATGGAATGACCATTTACACTCAACACTTTTAACAGTGAAGCTTCAGCAGTGAAACTTTTATTTCAATTATTAAAATAGTTAAATTTACTGTTGCTCTTTATTTAGACCTACCTTATACCTTGTTGTACTGTAGATTCCACGTCTGTGCATGCGTTACTGTATATATAGAGATGCTGAACCATATTTACTCACGTGACAGGTCAGAAAGTGATGTAAAGCATTATATGGTTTTATTTCTTTGTTTAGTTTCAATTCTCCTCTTTTGGGAACCAGGGCAAGGACAAATACATTACATATGATAAAATGTTGGGGACCATCATGAAAATAAAAAACAACCTTTAAATTAATACAGTGTCATCACAAGAAAACAATTATATGAACACAAGAGCTATATGAAATATACTTGTTTTCATTTTTGGGAACATGAATAGTGACACCCTTGAAATGCTAAAGTAGTCAATAATTCATATAGCTTCATATAACGATTGTTTTGTGATCAGTATTAGACATTAATTATTTTAGGTAACTTGATTAATAGAGCTCCATTACATATAGAATTAAGATGAAATAAAACACCTCTTAAAGCTCCCGTAAAATTAGATTAGAACGTTTATCCAAGGCATACCCAAAGTAAAATTAAAGCTGTTTGGCATACATGCATGGTTTTGTTCACTTTTAAAAGCTGAGACTCTGAACATTTTTCCCCAGAAGTCAGAATCAGATACCTGCAGATGACTACAGCTGGGAACTTTTACCTGGAAAACACAATTGGACCACAGCATGAAGCCTTTCCTAGTCCAAGTTCAAATTTGATAACAATATCATACATATTATATATATTATATATATATTACACATGTTTTTCTAAGGGTATGTCCATGCGTGATAAGCCCTATCACATATCCAGCAATCTACAAAATGTATATTTATATGTATATTCATAATTGAAACCTTTGTGTACTTTTATGCATAGAAAGGAGACCCTTGCCACTGGTTATGCAGCTTTACGCAGGGATATTTAAATTGAATTGTTGAAACTCACCCCCTAAAGCAGCATATTCTGTTTCCTCTCCACCAATAGCTGGTGTGTGGTGGGCATTCTGGCACAGTATGGCTGCTGTTGAATCGTCCAGGTGGATGCTACACACTGGGGGTGGTTGAAGACATTTCCCCGAAACAATGCAAAGCACTTTGAGTGCCTAGAAAAGTTCTATAAAAATCTAAGGAATTATTATTATTATTATTATTATTATTATTATTATTATTATTATCATATTTTTCTGAATTTTATTGGCTATATGATGTGCCAGTCATCCACACAATCGGTTGCAACTGGCTTGAAGGGGGACGAACTTCCCTTCAGCACAGACTCTCATTGGCTATTGAAAGCTATGGATAGGACATGGAAGCTCCTATTGGTTCAATCGAAAGATCAGAGTACAGTTGTCATTTTAAACTCAAGCGAAAAGGAATATTCACAAGCGAACCAAAGTTATAATGGAGATTTCGTGAAAGATTAGACAGTAACAGTCCTTGGATATTTACAGATTTAATAATGTCTTTGGACTAAATATTTTTACATAATTGGATTGTTTCAAACTTTTCCAGTGTAAGAAAACAGGATGTTATACATCAATAGACCAATGAATTGCCTCAGTTTTCTAAATATTTGTTTGTATGTTGGTAGTCTGACAGAGACGTTGATTGATGCTGCTGTTGTGATTGTATCTTGAAACAGTTTATATCAATCAAATCACAATCTTACACTACGGCCAGCAGTGGGCACTGTGGCTCGGCTCCGGACGAGTCATGTGACTTTGTCCGCTCGCTTCCGGATTGAGCGTTAGCTTTAGCTCTGATTTGTCACAGGTGTTTGTGTTTTGAGTTGATGATACTTTGTATTTAAACGCCTGAGTTACTGAGCACGTCGCTCAGTATTATTAGTTGATGTGGTTGTAGCGGTCGTGTCATTTGTCTCCATGCCCTGAAGGATAGTGTTCTATGCCATGTTTCTTGTTTCCCGGTGAAGACTGCATTTACCTGTGTTTGAGTTTCGTGATCAATAAAGACCTTGTCCTGCACCTCCATCCGCCTCCAGTCTACGTGTCGTAACACAAAAATGTTTGCTTTCCAAATGTATATCAGATGAATACCTATGTACATACAGAAGGTGTGTGCATAGCATAGTTTTGCACGTAAAAATGTGAAGAGAATTTAAGAGGATGGCATTTGGATGCCTTATTGTAGATGAATGTTATAAATTATTATAAATGTCTCTGAGGACATTGATGTTGGCCTGAGGCCTAATACCATATTTAGTTTAAATGGGCAGTGGGTGATTGGCTACTATTGCCCCATTGCAGCAAACCAGCGACAATAACTACCAGAATGCAACACAAACTACAAATATGGCCGATGAGGACTACTCTTACCATACACGCACACGCTCACATTCTCCCAAGTTCTGGTCACGGACACCTGCACCCAATCATACACACACACACAAACATGGTATTTAGGTACGATTAGAGCAGGATTAACTCATGAAGTAAATGCTCAGTAGCCTCATCTCGGTCATTGACCAAGCCATAGTTTTCATGTTCGTTAGCCCGTTTTTGGATTTGTGCTTTGTTTATTGAATATAATTCTCTGTCCAAGCTTAGTACTGCCATTTCATCTGATCGTCTGACCACAGCCTGTTCTGTGACTACGCTTCCTGCTTGATCCTCGCTATTCGGAGCCATTCTTACCTGCACTTGCTTCTGTCTCAGGTACCGTAATGTAACATTACTTCACCTTATTATGGAAGCAGCAGGTGCCCCGGAATGGAGTCAAGTTATTGATGACCAGATTAAAGTGAAAAACATTCAACAAAATCAGGTATCTCGCTTAACGGAGCAAGTGGCGCTTCTGTCTCAATCTGTGTTCTGCGCCACATTGACCCCTGTGCACATTCCGCCACCGGCGAAGATTCCACCACCGCTGCATGCGCACTTTCCGCCACTGCCGATGCTGGAGAGATATGCTGGAGAGCCAGAGCGATATAAGGGGTTCCTGCAACAATGTTCTCTGTGCTTCACCAGCTGCACACCGAGATGCCGGAGACTTGTAAGACACACAGTTTCTTGAACTCTTAACCAAATCTGCCCTGAAAATCACGCAGGGCACATGTGATGATGTGGAGTATGCCCTGGAATTTCATACCATCGCAGCGCAGAGTGGGTGGAATGAACCGGCCCACAAGACAGCATTCTGTCAGGGGCTGAGTCCAGAATTGGTGACGGAGTTAGCCAGTCACGATGAACAACTCTGCCTCAACATGCTCACTGACCTCGCGATTCATCTGGACTGATTACTCAAGACCAACCGCCCTGCGCTGTAGGAACTCAGGGTCCCTGTGACAGAAGCCGCATCAGAGTCCATGCAGCTTGGACAGGCGCAGCTTCACGTAGAGGAAAGGTGTCACAGAGAGTTCCACTGCTTTTACTGTGGAGGGGGCCACCTCATCCGCCAGTGCTCCATCAAAAAGCCACAGCCTTCCGGGGAGAGCGGGGACAGCCAACCCTGACACCAATCAATGAGTTCCAATCACACTCGCACAACTCATGTATTTGTGCTACCTGTCATGATTGGGGTGTCTACTGTGCTCACAGTGCTGATTGACTCAGGAGCTGCTGGCAATTTCATTAACCAGAGAACAGTGCAAGACCTAAACCTTCCCGTTCGTCCCCTACTCCAGCCACCTCATATCTAAACCATCGATGGGTCCCCATAAGCAGTGGGGTCATCTCCCATTGTACAGAGCCCCTTGTACTCCAGGTCAGTGCCCTCCATAGTGAAACCACTGTCCTGTACATCACTGTCTCTGCATGGCACCCCGTCATTTTAGGCCTACATTGGTTGGAGCTCCCCAACCCCCAGGTTTCTTGGGCGGACAAACAGATTATCCAGTGGTCGCCGTACTGCCTCAGTAACTGCTTGCAATTCCCTGTTGTCCTGGTTGCAGCCACGACAGTGGAGAGCCCCACTACACCCATCCCAGTCACAATTACTCCCGAATATAATGATCTCATAGAAGTATTCAACAAGGAGAGGGCAAGCGGATTACCTCCACACTGCACCTATGATTGAGCAATCAAACTCCTTCCAGGAGCCAGCCCACTGCAAGGTCAATTGTACCCTCTCTCACAAGCCGAACATCAGGCCATGGAGGAGTATATTCAGGAGGGTCTCCAACAGGGATACATCAAACCTTCTCCCACCTCAGCCAGATTCTTTTTTTTGGAAAAAAGTGAGGTGGCCTCAGACCATGCATAGATTACTGGGGTCTAAATCAAGCCTCTGTTAAATACCATTATCCCTTGCCACTAGTACCTGCAGCCAGCATGCAGTTAGTCCCAGAACAACACCGTCTGGAGCTCACCACCTGGACCCACACAGCAGTGGCGATGGGCCACCCGGGAGTACACCTACTGGAAGTTAGCACCTACTGATATGGCCAGGGAGGTGCAGCGTATATAGTGTACTCATGCTCTATATGCACCCAGGCCAAGATACCGTGAGCATTGCTCACTGGCAAGCTTAAACCCCCACCCATCACTGCATGCCCATGGTCCCACCTGTCCATAGACTTCATCGTGGACCTCCCAGATTTCAGGGTAACACCACCGTCCTAGTGGTGGTCGATCGGTTTTCAAAGTCCCCTGCATCTCATCGCGCTACCTGCCATCCCATCAGCCTTTGTCATAGCCGAGCTATGTATATACTGTTTCAGTATTTGTTCTGTTACTTTGTGGTCCCAGAGGAGATTGTAAGCCCACATTTTACGTCCCAAGTGTGGGCCAGTTTAATGAAGTACACGTACAGGAGGGTACTACCCAAGCATAGCCACATAGACCCGTCATTTCATGTCTCACACCTCAATCCAGTTATCCCGGGTCCATTAACCATGGCGGTGCCACGTGACTAACCACCGGAGCCGTTAGACCTAGATGGCTAACCAACCTATTGCGTCAAGACCATCCTTAACTCCAGACACAGAAGAGGTAAACTGGAGTACCTGGTCGACTGGGAGGACTATGGTCCAGAGATACAGTGCTGGGTTCCATCTCAGGACATTCTGGACTCAAACCTATGTAAGGACTTTCATACGACTCACCCAACAAAACCTGGACCCCGGAAAAGGGGTAGGCCTAGAAAGGACTTGGCTCCCGGAGTGAGACTCTGACTCTGCTACGTCACATCGAACTAACAACTACAACTCCCAGAATGCAACAAAAACTACAAACATGGTCAACGACGAGTACACTTCCCATACACGCACACGCTCGCATTCTCCCGAGTTCTGATCATGAACACCCAACCTCACACACACACACATACAAACACACAGTATTTAGGTATGATTAGAGCAGTGTTAATTTGTGAAGTAAACACTCAGCAGCCTTGTTTCTGTCATTGACCAAGCCTTAGTTTTCGTATTCGTTAGCCCGGTTTTGGATTTTGTGCTTTGTTTACTGACTACGATTCTCTGCCAAAACCTAGTATTGCCACTTCGTCTGATCATCTGACCACAACCTGTTTTGTGACTAAGCTTCCTGCCTGATCCTCACAATTTGGAGCCATTCTTACCTGCGCTTGCTTCTGGCTCCTTTGTACAAAAAGAAAAAAAAAACCTGTGAATGTTTACTGCTGTTTCTATCTCTGGGAAAGGGTGGGGAGGACAGAACAGAAAAGGTGATTTAGAAAGGCTTAGCAGAAATGGTCAACAGAAATGTTTAGTAGAAAGGTGTGGTAGAAGTGTTCAGCAGAAATATTCAGCAGAAATGTTCAGTAGTAATGTTAGCAGAAATGGTAGAAATGTTCAGCAGAAATGGTCATTAGAAATGTTTAGCAGAAATGTTTAGCAAAAATGCTCAGCAGAAATGTTCTGTAGAAATGTTCGTCTGAAGTGTTCAGCAGAAATGTTCAATAAAAATTAAACTTGAAAACAAATAATTTGCTTATATGTTTGTGTTTAGTATTGTTTTTTCACATTGTTACAAGAACTGAAGCATTAGAAATTGTTAATTAACTGCCAGAACATAACAAGTGGATTTCATATGTGCATGCACCTGTGTGTGATTAACATTGTGTGGTTAAAATGCAATTTTCCCCGAGTTATGTGTGAGTACGTATGTGATTTTTGAAGTTTTTGTTAATGTTTATTTATTTCGGTTAAAATAATTGATAAGCACCCTGTCACCTTGTCACCCTGTCCAAAGTGTACCCTGCCTTGTGCCTGATGCTACCTGGGATAGGCTCCAGGTTCCGCATGACCCTGAAAAGGAGTAAGTGGTAGAAGATGGATGGATGGATGATTGCTAAGCTGAAATGCACAGACAAAACAACTAATGTTTTTTTTTTTGAGAATGTGTGACAAATATGCCACCAAGGAGACCTCACCCCTAGCTGAGATATTCAAGTCTCTCTGAAACTTGTTCCAGGTCTGTCAGCAGGTCATCCTCAACATGCAAACAGAATGAGTCTACTTCGATGCTCTGATGGTCACACAGGCCAAAATGGCTTGAACCCATATAATTTGCTGTATGAGAAGTCCTGCAAACCTCCAGGGGGGTTCTCCCTATTTGAATTACTAAACAGGGAAGCTCCACAGTGTCTTAATTTTTTTCCTAGAAAATTGGAAGGAGGGATCTTCACAGAGTAATGCCCTTGACCTTAGAGCAAGAAAACAAGTGCTTATATTATTATCGATTCTGAGCTCTAAATTGCAAAATGAAAAGGGGCCCTTGAGATCACAGAGTGAGTCTGGGACATCAACTATGAACAAAGGTGGTCAGATGGAGGTAGTGCACTTTAGATTATGCTAACCAGCTTGAGAGTTACCCTGGGTTCCTTTGTTACCTCATGGACTATTACATGTCTGGATCTTGGCGTGATCTTTGTTCATTGACCTCTACTGGGAATGGTAACGATGGTCTTGAATTTACTCAGTTTGTACACAATCCGTCTGTCTATGGATTGGTCCAAATCTTTAGAGATGGTTTTATAACCTTTTCCAGCAGGCTGAGCATCAACAAGTCTTTTTCTGATGTGATGTGAAGAAACTCCCAGACTGCGCTGCGCTTCTTGCTGACACCTGCAGCCTCCGCCAAGCCTCCTGGGTCGGGGAATTTTAATAAAACCACCCACCTCTTTGCACCATCCCTGAGTGTCTGTGTTCTGCCTGTCTCAGCCCTGAGCGCCACAGATTCTCTTTGTCTACTTTTTGGACTATATTTGTCCACTTTTTCAGCCAGTATGTTTACAGAACTTTTCACTACACACAAATTAATAATTGCTTTATAGTAAATGCTAAGCTTCATACAAATATTAACAGATATGAACAGTGTTAAAATATTCTGATAAACCATACAGTATTTCCAAATTAAATCAGTCATTCATCAAGTTACTGAAGACATCAGTTGTTTAAAATATTACATGGACACACTCCTTTTTTACGTTGTATATGTTTTGGGCCCACATTTGTTACTCACTCTATATGTGAATGTTTAAAGATGTTAAAACAGAATATTTATCCTCACATTATTCTTTAGTTTGTCCAACTTTATACACAATTCTCAAGATTTTGTTTCTGATCTCTTTGGTTCTGAACACATAGTTATATTACTAGTCTGCTGAAATTAAGCATATGTTAAGTTGCATTTTTTAACAAATTTAAATCTTTCAGGTGTTATCCAAGTATGTTTTATTTATAGTATGCATAGGCTCTATCTATGTCCATTAACTTTTAAGCAGATTGCTGAAGAAATTAAACTGCCCAGTAAAGATTTCTGTAAGTTTATTCAGTTATACCACTTATTGGAGTCTCAAATGATAGTAGGTAAAATACACTTTGTTCATGCTGGAGAAGAAAAGCAGTTTTTCTCCTCTGGTGGTACTAAGAGGAGGATATCTTAACTTTAAACTATGCTGTCAAATGTTACAGTAGTTTATCGATGTTTGAATCTCTAAGGAAGATAATTTGGTGTCCTTTTAATGATATGTGGCGGTCATCTGCTTGTGCAAACTTTTTTTATGACGTGTGCTTAAATTTTGGCTCATGAACAAAAATTTTTAATTCATCCATTTACACCAGTATGTCTCCACAGAATTTTCCCAGACGCCACCAATTATATTTTATGTCTAAAGCAGCAACTGGTATAGTTTTACATTTTGGTATTGTGAAAAGATTCAAACCTACTTGAAAGATATTCACAAAATTATAGAAAAGATTATTGGAAAGACTATTACCATGTCTCCAACTGTATATATCTTGAATTGTACTGTTGTAAATCTTGATGGTGCTGAGCTTGTACTGAACCTTTGTACGTTTCTGGGTAAAAAAGTATACTGTTGTGGTCAACTTCACAGATACCATGTCACATTGTGGATGAGACAGGCTGCTTCTCTTTTGTCATTAGAAAAACTTACCTATTTCTTCATCCCAGATCTGACCTTTTTTGGTACATTTGGTCTTTTCTCTGGGACTTTCTTAATGAAGAAAAATGAATGTTTTATTCCATATATTACTGTGCCCTGATGTATCTAAAGTATTATTATTATCATTACTTTTTTCTTTTCTTTAGGGATAAATTCACACATCTGTATCATTTGTTTATATATTTCAGTAAAGCTGCTTTGAGACAAAATCCATTGTTAACAGTGCTATACAAATAAAATGTAATTGAAAATTGAATTGAATTTCTCTGATATGCCCTGTTCATACCTAGATTGTGTGTATAGAGTCTAAGCTAGTGAATTGCAGGCTGCATTTACTTTCCTTACATATTCATCTGCCCTTAGAAAATTAATCTACAACCTGAATATATGAGTTAAGTGTCTATACAGTTCTAAGGTAGAAAATGCATTTATTTGTTTGAGAAACACAGCCAGTATGATTGCACTACACACAAAATAATCATTATTTTGCATTACATGCTTATTTTAGCTTCATACAAATATTAACAGATATGAGCAGAGTTATAATCTGTTCTAAATATAATCTAAATTCTGATAAACCATAATTCCAAGTTAAATAGTTTATTCATGAAGATTACTGACTGACATCAGTTCAGAATACTACACAGACATACACTCCTGTGTTTCCATTGTATATGATTTGTGGGCCTATGAGCCTTTACTCACTCTTTAAGTAAGTGTTAAAAGTAGTAAAAACAGTATAATTTTCCGCACATTATTTTCTTTGGGTTGGTCCAACTTTTAGACACAATTCTCAAGATTTTGTTTCGGATCTCTTTGGTTCTAAAAGAATATATGAAAGGATTTACTAAGACGGACCAAGAATGGTGCCAATTCTGAGCCCATGTCGCTCCTCTATTGTGAGAACTATACCTGTTCTAGTTAAAATGGTTATAATAAAAAGGGAGACAATAGCACACTACAACTATCAAATGACTAAAGCATGTATTAAACACTTTTTTCTTGCTACCTTTTGAGGTCATTTTGACAACAACAATAACTATCATGATGTAAGACCCACAGATGAAACTGATATGTTCCAAACAGCAGAAAAAAAGTTAAAATTGCCATCAAATCAAAATATGGGTTAGGATCTACACAAGTGGCTCTGACAACAGATCCATAGTCACAAAACAAGAATTTAAGTGTTGTGAAACAAAATGGTAGAGAAACAACAGTTCCAGGCACGACAGCTATTGTAGCAGTACCTAGAATCCACAAGAAGGAAGTGAGAATAACAGAACGAACATTTGTCAGAATTGAAGGGTAGCGCAGTGGCTTGATTATGGCAAGTAATCGGTCCAAAAGCCTATAACATAAGTAGTAAACACCTCCATCACAAAGCCTAAACTAAACACAAACATCTGAATAATGCATGGTACATAAGATATAGTTTTAAAGCCAACTAAAAGGTTCCCTATCATAGTTGGACATGAACATGTACAGTAGAGGATGTCTACTATTGCTAAATTGCAAATGAAGAGATACATTGGCTGGTGTAGATGTTTATCCATAACAATAAAGCATATGTTTGCCAGGTTCCCAAGCATTACAACAATGTATACAGTAAGTATGACAATTCCAAGAATCATTGGTTTTTCAAAATTATCAAATCCTGTGATAACAAATTCATTGATTGTTTTTCTGGAAACATTTTGAGCCATGCTTAATTTGAAGATATTTAAAATGTTATCTTCAATAAGGAATTAACAATCTGTTGACCAGCAGTCTTTCAAGTTGTTATTTAAAGTGCCTCTGTTATTCCAAAAAGCATTAAAGTGACGCTATAATAGTACTTAAAGCGAGAATGGAACTGTACTTCCAGTCCTCCAGTACTGTAGAGTTCTGCTACTATAATGCTGTATAAGGCATCCAGTCCACTTCTTCTTCCAGAAGGGTAAAATGTGATCTGGGGAACAGTTAACCTGGTTTTTATATAATTCTGTAAGCTTGAGCTCATTGGGCTCACCAAATAGATGATGGGAATAATCATATTCCCTTCAGAACTATTCCCAATGCACTACACTTTAGGAGAGGTAAAAACCTGATCACATGATTGCAGTCAGAAAGCAGTAGACTAGGTTTGTAGCAGTTTTGTAGAGCATGCGTGCATAATTTCGGTGTTACTTGGATAGATTGTCCAATTTGAAATACATAATTTACATGGTTATTATTCAGTTTGTGTACAGTAAAATCTAATCACAAAATGAGTGAATGCCAATTCCACAAACAGTTTCCTTATTTCATTTTTGGTTTATCTGTGTGTCCTAGCTCGGCTACTCTGTGTTGTGTTCTGCTGCACAAGAGACACTAGACATCGGCGTATCTTGGTGAACTCAGGTTTATTCATCCTTCAGACAAGCTCAACATCTATTTAGAGTTCAACGAGAGCAAAATGTCGTCATACAGGATTTATCTTCACAACATACCTCTGGCAGTCAAACTCAACGCTGACTGACGAGAAACCGGGAATGACGCAATATGTCTGCTACCAATCAGCAAAGAGCACCTATAACACAAATATATAACCTTATTTGTTTTATAGGTGCCCGTCTTGATTGGTATGTATATATGATTGTTGCGTGTTATAAAGTTGTGTTATAAAAAAAATGCTATAACACAAATAAAGTACTCCCAACACCAAGAACAGCAAACTATTAAATAACCGTGAAGGATTTTGGTCAAATTAATACATCTTACAGCACAACAAATGCCATAAAAAATGTAAATAAAAAATCGCAAATTAAAAAATGAATAAATAAATAAAATTATTATATCTGTTACATTCACTCCTCCTTAATTTTGCCTAAATCCTAAACATAAAGAAGGTCCAGTGAGACAGCAAAAGCAATCATATAAGGTACACACACCATGGGTATCTAATTCCACACACAGCATTTTAAGCTACTCACAAAGCAAGTTCAGAGAAATAAGGAGCTGATCAGGCTACTGCTTCTCCTAGTTAATATGATGTCTTTTACAAAACATAAGATATTGGGACCCTATACTCGTCAATGTGAACATTCTGTCATACAACCCCCAAAAAATCTACTAAGAACATAACACAGTGCTCATGTCTACACTCCATCTACCATGTTTAAAACAAGGTACATAAAGACTGTGGTCTTCTGTTAAACCCACCTACAACACTACTTGTGAAATATTTTTGCACCATATTCTCTATCAGCGTATTGACTGCTCTAACAACCCTGCCTGTACCTGTTCTGATTATGTGTGTCTCAGTCCCTAAGACTTGTGTAGGGTTCTGATGATCAGTCACTGTCATGGGTGAAATGCTGTTGTGGGGCCCCTTCTCACCTAATTCAGGAACACTGTTTAAGGTGTAAGACTCATGTGGGTCGGAGAGCATGTTGGAACTGGGAAGATCTCTCACAGGTAAGGCTTTCTCTCTCTCTTTTTTGTTCTTATCATCATCGGCAGGATCAAATTTGGATCTATCAGATGTCGGCTGCTAAGAGCCACTGGGCAGGGGGTGTGGCATCTCATCCTCCATTCCTGATTCTGCATCTCCCAAGGACTCATCAGCATCAGGTGACACACAAATCCACAAACAGGTACGGTCCTCAAAAGCTTCTTCTGCCAGGTCACTCAGGGTATCAACGGACAGAAGCTGGAGCTTGCTGACTTTATCCGAGGCATCTGAATCCAGCTCCCCACTAGTTTGTACTGGGAATGGTAGGAAGCTCACGTCCAACATCAGGTTCCGATGCACAACCTTGGTCCTTCCGCTCTCATCCACGACTCATTAAATGTGTGTTTGAGGGTTCTGATCCATGACAGTATAGATTGAGTGTTCCCATTTGTCTGCCAACTTCCACTTCCCTCTCTCTGCTTTGTTTGTGAATGTCGGGGACTCTGTCACCGACATTCAAGCAAGTGCTACGGACTCTTTTGTTGTATCCAGAAGCTTGATGCTGCTGCTCTTTCCTTGCATGTTGCTGAGCAATGAGAGCGGCTTCATGGAGGTTTGCCATCGATTTCCCAGAGTAGGTCTTATAGTAAATCATGATTGGGAACCTCGGGAATTGACTAAAGACCACATCCACCAGGAGACTGGGAACTTGACCGTACATTAAAAAGAATGGGGGATATCCAGTCATTTCATGAACTGTGGCATTGTAAGCAAAGGTCAAGGTTTGTATCTGTTGTGCCCAGCGTTGTTGTGCTGCTAATGGTAAGGCATACAACATATTGCCAAGCGTTCTATTAAACCTCTCAGTTTGCTCATTTCCCATCAGATGGTATGCAGTTGTGTGTGACTTTGCGATCCCTGTGAGGCTGAGGAGCTCGGTTATGAGTTTACTCTCAAAATTGGCTCCTTGATCTGAATGTATTCGCTCTAGAAAACCATATATACAGAATGCATTGTCCCACAGTTTTTTCGCGACTTGTTTAGCAGTCTGGTTGACACAGGGGAATGCATGAGCCAATTTTGTGAAATACTCAGTTATGACCAAGACATCCACCGCTCTTTGTTTATTATCCTCAGTGCTCCAAAAATTTAATTTTTGAAATTTTTAAAATTTAAAACACACCAACTCCATGGGGGCAGAGGTGCGGATGCTCTCCAGGGGAGCTTGGGCAGCTGGTTCAGGGGGTTTTGCTAAGATACATTGCTGGAAGCCTTTCACAGATCTGTTTCCATTTGTGGCCAGAAAAGCTCTGTCTGGCAAGTTACAGGGTTCTGGCTTGTCCTTGATGCCCTGCAAGGTCATGAACACCAGAGAGGGCCTTGGCCTTTAAGTCTTTGGGTAGGAGAAACTGATATCTTTTCTGTCTAGTCGACAGTTCCTTGGTGATCCTATAAAGGATCCCATCCTGAACTTTCAGTCAATGCCACTGCTTGCATAGCGTCCTTGCTGGGTAACTTCTCTACTTCTTTCTCAACTAGATGGCATCTTGTCCTGCTCCACAAGCAGCAGGACCTCCCCAATGACTGGATCCAGTTCCTGGCTATGCCAAAGCTCCTCAGTCACTCAGATGGCTGGGAGTGTGCCTTCTTCTGAAGGTGCCACTTGTGGAAGAATCTTGATAAATTGTACTGCTCTTGCCTCTGCAGCTCTCTCCCACTCAAGGTGAGTTTTACAGACAGACCTGACATTGGAGGAATCCTGATTCCTGGCCAGCTTGTCCAATGGAGCACCTGTGCTCCCACAGCCTGAATAATCTGCTTGAAGACACTGAACCTTGCACCGGAAAACATTCTTCCTTTGTCCCCTCAGTTTCTGCAAAAAGATTCTCATATGGCTCACTGATCAACCTTTGGCCCACTGACCTAGCAAAAGGATCCCTACTTAAAGTATCTGCCACAGTGTTTTTCGCTCCAGGGATATGTTTGATACTGAATATATAGGGGGACAGCTTGGCCACCCATCGCTGTTCACAAGCGTCAAGTTTTGGTTTTGTCATTATATAGGTTAGTTGGTTATTGTCGGTCCACACCGTGAATGCGTGTCCCTTCAACCAATGACTAAATTTTTCACACACAACTCCACCTGAACACTAGGAACTCCAGACAATGAGAAAGATAACTCTTTTGTGAGCCAGTGAGGGTCTTACTCACAAAGGTAATCAGACATACTTTGGTTTCACCTTCTGGTATCTTGGACAAAACTGCCCCAAGACTATCAAGAGAATCGTCAATGGATAGGATAAGGGGTTTGGAGAAATCTGGGTGAGTCAGGACTGCACAGTTCAGAAGCTTCTCCTTGAGGGTGAGGAAAGCAGAGTCACAGTCATCAGTCCAGTGTATGAGCTTGAGCCTTCTGAAGACACCTTGTTTCTGATTTAACTTTCCCACTTTCCCACTCCATTTTTGACCAGCTGTAAGGGCAAAAATAGGCGTTGCTATGAAGGAACAGTTTGGAATGAAGTGCTCATATTAAAACACCATCCCCAAAAGTGACTTTACCCTCCGAACTATAGGTGTGCAGCCGTCTTCCTCCATTAAATCCCTCTTTGACATTTTCACAATAACTTCTACTTTCTCTGGGTCAACCATTTTTTTTTTGGCTCAACATCAGGTTGTGCTCTCTCAGACTCTGAAAAATGACCTCCAGGGGTTCGAATTCAGTGTTCGATGGAGTAAGTTTGAGTCTCCTGCTGATTTCGATCAAAAATTATAATTAATTACCACTTTCTTTTGTAATATTATATTTTTATATATAATTTATATATAAAATATTATATATATAGTATATTTTGACTTATTCTACTTTGTCTCGTGGTTCGTTAAAGATGTCGGGGAAAAACTCGAAAACCGGTGGTAGCATTCAGACAAAATTGAGGTCTAGTGTGCGCACCGCGAGCACGACTCCTTCTCGTGAATCCGTAAACGCTTCTCCCTCTCACCATGCACCTGCGCCCGCGCCTCCTTCTCCTCAGGAATCCGTAGCCGCGCTCCCTTCCCCCAGTGAACCCGCGGTCGCATCCGCGTCCCCGAGTGGTGGCTCTGACCTCGCCGCATTCAAGCTTGAGTTGCTGGCTGTACTGAGGAAGGACATCGCTGATTTTAGGAAGGAGTTCCAGAAGCACCAGAAGCACCAGGAGAATCTTCAGAAGACTCTCAGTGATGCGCTATCTATTATCCAGCATGACCTGCAGGCCATGAAAACACAGCAGGCTAGCAATAAAGTCGCTACCGATGCCACCATATCAACACTGAAAGGTACTGTTGGGGAAATGGGGCACACGCTCTCCGGATGCACCAATGATATAGTTCACATGAAGACTACTATTGAGTCTCTCACTGCGACCGTGACTCAATTAGAGAATAAATGTGAGGATCTGGAGTCGAGGTCAAAGACTACCATCGAGTCTCTCACTGCAACCGTGACTCAATTAGAGAATAAATGTGAGGATTTGGAGTCGAGGTCACGGCGCAATAACGTGAGGATAGTCGGAGTTCCAGAGGGCCCTGACACCTGTACAAACGCTGCAGTAGCGGCCTTGTTAAAGGAGGCGTTTGGTCTGGAGAAGGAGCCGGTTCTGGACCGGTCCCACCGGACCCTTCAGCCGAAGCCGAAGTCTGGTGAACGACCACGAGCTATTGTGTGCAGATTCCATTACTACAGGGATTGTGTTGATATTTTACGCCGTGCGAGAGAGATCCAGCAAATTAAAGTGAGGGATCTGAACATCTCCGTTTTCCCTGACTACACAGTCCAGACAGCCCGAGCCCGGGCCACGTTTAACGAGGTTCGGCGTCAACTTCGTGATATTGAGGGAGCTCGCTGTGGAATACTTCATCCAGCTCGGCTTCACATTACATATAACGGTGTCCAGAAGGATTTTATTTTAGCGGAGGAAGCAGCAGAATACGTTAAACTCTTAAAACCGGGGTGAACCGCATCACCTACACAGTGTAGTGTTCGTTATTTATTTATTTATTTGTTTATTTAGTATTTATTTTATTTATATATTTTTTTTATTATTATTATTATTTTTAATTTTTATTTATTTATTTATTTTCTTTGATAATATTCTTTATTCTAATTTGCACTCGGCCATCCAGCTCTATAGAATTCGAATTCTTATTGTGGATATTGTGCATTACTTCGTTCAGAATTTGTTTATTTATTTATTTAGTTATTTATATTTATTTTTTATCATCTTGTTATTCTCTTCTTGTATTTTATTTTAATACTCTACACTGTGTAATATTATTAGGTATAAGACTTTAAAAGGTATGGACATTATATTTGTTGAAGTGCGCAGACTATTTATTAGATTTGAAGTCAGCAGGGGACTTTTTTCTTACTGGAATTTTTTTTTTTTCTTTAGTAATTTTTTGTTTAACTTACTCTAGGTCCACTTTGTGGACAACCCTAGGGGTGATACACTGCTGTCTCCTTTGTTTTATGGAGACTTTGGGTGTGTGTCCCTCTTCAGCTCCAATTGGCTATTTATATTCTTATTTTTACTTTAGTTCTTGGGTTTTATAATTTTTATATAACCAGCGACAGCTATTGAGTAGCCATGATGAGCCGGGGGGCGGGGGGGGGGGTTTATTTTATTTTTTAAAAATAATTTTTTAATTATTATTATTATTATTATTATTATTATTAATTTATTTATTATAATTTTTTTTCCTCAATGAAATATTTGGTGAAGGGAGGGGAGAAAAGGTAAATGAATCACATGAATATGAATCACATGAAAATTAATTACATGTAAATGAATCACATGCATGAATATGAATCACATGAAAATGAATCATATGTAAATGAATTACATGAATATGAATCACATGAAAATGTATCATATGTAAATGAATCTCATGAAAATTAATTACATGTAAATGAATCACATGCATGAATATGAATCACATGAATGACCTCCAGTCTATTCGGGGCCTCTTGCTCAGATCGGGCAAACTTCAGGAGTTTATCGAGATAACAGAGCAAGCTACCAAAGTTTAGGTCACCAAAGACACTTAGCATCATCCTCATGAAAGATGCCGAACTGTTACAAAGGCCCTGTGGCATTCTGTTATATTCGTGCAGTTCGAGTGTTGTTGTGAGGCAGTGAATCACTTATCTTCCTCGTGCATGGGCAGGTTATAAATACCTGATGTTAGGTCCATGGTGTTGATGACAGTGTTTCCGCCAAGGGCTGCTAAACAGTCCGACTGATGAGACAGGGAATGAGCATCTTTGATGGTCCTTGCATTCAGCCACTTGAAGTCTGTGCATATCCTGAGGTCACCATTTTTTTTCCACACCATCACAAGTAGGGAGGTAAATTCACTCAGAGATACAAATGATTCCTTGCTCCTCCATCTCTGTTAGGACCTGGCACAGCTTTTGGTAGGGGGCTGGAGGCACTCTGCAATACGGAAGTCAGAAAGGACGGTCATCTGTAAGCCGGATTCTATGCACAAAACCCTTGGCTTCTCCACAATCTAGGTGGTGTTTTGAGAATACATCCTGGTATTGTTGCAGCACTCTCACCAGTTGGATCTTGGCGGATGGGATTACTTCACAGTATCAAAGTGTTCATTATGAGCTACTTTATCTGTGTCATTCTCTTTCTGACAAGAGCCTTGGGCCAGAGTGAAGTCTTCAACTGCAATGCAAGGGGAGGCGTCAGCCAGTTTGCAATTCCGTTTCAAGGTCAGTGGCTTTTCTGTGAATTTGGTGACTTTCATGGGAATCCAGCCATTCTCCCACAAAGGCGTGACCACTCTGCTGACCATAATACTGTGAGGGCTACACCTGGAGGAGGTGGACTCCACCACCACTGTGCTCCCAGGGACATAGGGACATTACTTGGCAACCTGCCCCACAACAGGTGTTTGTGCTTGGGGAGGAGAGTCACTGCTCGAGTTAGTTTAACTGTACCCACTTTATCTGGTACATCTGGTCCCATCCACCTTGTGAGTCCAGCCATCATCTCTAAAAACTGCCCCCACTCAGAAGACTCCTGTACATTGCATGAGATAAGATTCCAATAGTTGACATCATTCTTCAGTTGACTCAGTAAATATTTCAACATGTTGGTTCCTATGATGATGTCATTGTTCTGACCACCAGGACTGGGACCATACACTTTACCCCATACAAATCCAATTCCATGTTATACATGTAATTGGGGCTCACCCATTGTCCTCCACAACAAACAAGTATAATGTACTGTGTCTGCTCTTGCCATTGTTTCACAATGTTCTCTATGAAAAGTCTTTGCTCTGCCTCCATACTTATTGTACAGACCATGGATCCTATATCAAGCAATCGCTTCCTTTGAGCAGAACCACTGACTGTCACTGGTGCATGAAAAAATTCGCTAAACGGCTCAACTTTGTGGATATCCTGAATAATTACAGAGCAGTCCTCTGGCATTGCTCTATAAACCTTTGCATACACCTGCTTTAAGTCTTCATTTCCTTCAAGGGTTAGTCCCTTAATGCCTAGACATCCCCTCTTTGAATGTGAGCTGCCTAGTTTAAACCTGCTCCACCTTGCTCATCTAATGGTAAATGGTAAATGTGCACTTATATAGCGCTTTTATCCAAAGCGCTTTACTTTACACTGTGTCTCATTCACCCATTCACACACCAATGGTAGCAGAGCTGCCATGCAAAGCGCTAGCTTGCCATCGGGAGCAACTTGGGGTTCAGTGTCTTGCCCAAGGACACTTCGGCATGTGGAGTCACCCGGGCCGGGAATCAAACCGCCAACCCTACGATTAGTGGACAACCCACTCTACCAACTGCGCCACAGCCGCCCATCGCATCTGGGCTGCGTTTGGGCTGGTTGCGGCATAACGTCATTTCTTGACTTACGTTGTCGACATTCTCTTCTCCAATGGCCAAGCTTGAAACAACTCATGCAAAGGTCTGCAGTGCAAGACTGTTGAATGATCGACAGACTGGCACACCCTGCATCAACTTTGAGGAAAGTTCACTTGCTCCCTGCCTGGTGGAGTAACTGTTGCTGACTGAACTTTCTGAAACAGCACACGGTCCAGCAAGCCAATGAGGGACTGAATACAAGCACTCTCTACCTGAGAAGAGGATGACAGCCCTTTTTCATTCTGATCGCAGGCAAGTTCCCTTGAATTATCAGCAGCTACGGGGTCTAATGAGGAGGTCTGGGCATGTGCACCAACCTGTTTTGTTTGTTGTAGTCAACTCGTTTTACCTTGTGGCTTTATTTATTTTATGTTAGGTACAAAAAATGAAGAGGCTAGGCATGCACACACACTATGCAATGCTCAGTGAGAAGTGCGGCGACAACTTCCTGTTGTGAACATCAGACTTTGATATATCCTTGTTCTTTATATAAAACAGGGCACTCACTCCCAATTATTGTCATCCCATTGATTGAAAATACCAGCAAAACACACGGCTTGCAGCAGATGATTGGAGCAGCTTCTCCTCACCTTCTAGGAGAAGAGGAGCAGCTATAAAAGGATGCAGCAGACACAGCGTGGTGAGTTCCTGCTCCAGAAACACAGTTTGTGAAATATCTCTATCACTCGCCATTTACAGACGCAGATGATGCCGAGAGCCAAGAAGAAACTTCCAGACTGCAGTGCGCTTCTGGGTGACACCTGCAGCCTTCGCCAAGCCTCCTCAGTCCCTCCTCCCTGCAGCACCACCCTGTTCACCATGCCCCAGTCCGGGAAGACAGCGGCCCACACTCACCAGCTCAAAACCTCTGCACTTCCACGCTTTCTGTCTGTCTGCGCGTCGGGTGTTGGTCCGCCAAGACAAGATGTATAGAAAATCTTAAAGGGTTCACAAACTTTAAAGCACCACTGTAATTGTCTGTACAGATCTGAAATATAATATGTGTTATTAAATATATTATTTGTTTGATAAACACAGTCAGTATGTTTTCAGAACTTTTCACTACACACAAATTTATAATTGCTTTATAGTAAATGGTAAGCTTCATACAAATATCAGATATGAACAGTGTTAAAATATTCTGATCAACCATACAGTATTTCCAAATTAAATCAGTCATTCATGAAGATTACTGAAAATCGACTTCAGTTGTTCAAAATACTACATGGACACACTCCTTTTTTACATTGTATATGTTTTGTGCTTTTACTCATTGTTTGTGTGAATGTTTAAAGAAGTTAAAACAGAATATTTATCCTCACATTATTCTTTGGTTGGTCCAACTTTATACACAATTCTTAAGATTTTGTTTCTGATCTCTTTGGTTCTGAACATGAAGTTACTGTTTCAGGTGTTCCAAGTATGTTACGTTATCTGCCTTTTATATACTGTATAGTATACATACGATCTATCTATGTCCATTAACTTTTAAGCAGATTAATGAAGAATTTAAACTGCCCAGTAAAGATTTTTGTAAGTTTATTCAGTTACACCACTTATTGGAGTCTCAAATTAGAGTAGGTAAAATGAACTTTGTTCATACTGAAGAAGAAAAGCAGTTTTTCTCCTCAGGTGATACTAAGAGGAGGATATTTTAACTTTAAACTATGCTGTCAAATTTTACAGTAGTTTATCGATGTCCATCCATCTTCTACACCGCTTAATTCTTTTAGCTTCACGGGGAAACCTGGAGCCTATCCCAGGGAGCATCAAGCACAAGGCAGGGTACACCTTGGACAGGGTGCCAATCCATCGCAGGACACAATCACATACACATTCACACACCCATTCATACACTACGTACACCATACATGTGTTTGGACTGGGGGAGGAAAGCGGAGTACCAGGAGGAAACCCCCGCAGCACGGGGAGAACATGCATACTCCGAACACACAGGGCCATGGTGTGAATTGAACCCCCAGCAATGGAGGTGTGAGGCGAAAGTGCTAGTTTACTGATGTTTGACTCTCTAAGGGAGATAATTTGGTGTCCTTTAATGATAAGCGGCAGTCATCTCCTTGTGCAAACGTTTTTCTGAAGGGTGCTTAAATTTTGGTTCATGAACAAAAATTATAAAATTCATCCATAGGACTTAATTTACACCAGTATGTCGCCACAGAATTTTCCCCGACGCCACCAATTATGTTTTATGTCAAAGCAGCAACTGGTAGAGTTTTACATTTTGGTATTGCGAAAAGATTAAAACCTACTTGAAAGATTATTGGAAAGACTTTTACCATGTTTCCAACTGTATATATCTTGAATTGTACTGTTGTTGTAAATCTTGATGGTGCTGAGCTTGTACTGAAGCTTTGTACATTTCTGGGTAAAAATAAAAGTATACTGTTGTGGTGAACTTCACAGATACCATCTGTCACATTGTGGATGAGACAGGCTTCTTCTCTTTTGCCATTAGAAAAACTTACCTATTTTCTTCATCCCGGATCTGACATTTTTTGGTACACTCTGTCTTTTCTCTGGGACTTTCTTAATGAAGAAAAATTAATGTTTTATTCCATGTAATATTGTGCCTTGATGTATCTAAAGTATTATTATTATTATTATTATTAGTAGTAGTAGTAGTAGTAGTAGTAGTAGTAGTAGTAGTAGTATTACTTTTTTCTTTTCTTTAGGGATAAATTCACACACTTAATATCTGTATCATTTGTTTATATATTTCTGTAAAGCTGCTTTGCGACAAAATCCATTGTTAACAGCGTTATACAAATAAAATGTAATTGAAAATTTTTTTTATTTAATTTCTCTGATATGCCCTATTCCTACCTAGATTGTGTGTATAGAGTCTAAGCTAGTGAATGTTGTACCTGCTTAATACTTGACATTGCAGAGTAAGATAACATTTTCAGATTTTATTTTCAGATTTATTTAATTTAATTTTCAGTGTCCTAAATGCAATGGCAATGTTAAATTGATTGTAGGATGAATTTACTTTCCTTACATATTCATCTGCCCTTAGAAAATTAATCTACAGCTTGAATATATGAGTTAAGTGTCTATACAGTTCTGAGGTAGAAAATGTTTTTATTTGTTTGAGAAACACAGCCAGTATGCTTGCACTACACACAAATTAATAATTATTTTGCATTAGTGTCCATAGTGTATGAATGGGTGTGTTAGTGTGTATGTGATTATGTCCTGCGATGGACTGGCACCCTGTCCAGGGATAGGCTCCAGGTTCCCCATGACCTTGAAAAGGAGTAAGCGGTTGAAGATGGTTGAAGATGGATGGATGGATGGATGGACATGCTTAGCTTCATATAAATATTAACAGATATGAGCAGAGTTTAAAATCTGTTCTAAATCTAATCTAAATTCTGATAAACCATAATTCCAAGTTAAATAGGTCATTCATGAAGATTACTGACTGACATCAGTTCAGAATACTACACAGATACATACTCCTGCTTTTAAATTGTATATGATTTGTGGGCCTGTGAACCTTTGCTCACTCTTTATATAAGTGATAAAAGAAGTAAAAACAGCATAATTTCCCCCACATTATTCTTTGGTTGGTCCAACTTTAGACACAATTCTCAAGATTTTGTTTCGGATCTCTTTGGTTCTAAAAGAATATATGAAAGGATTTACTAAGGATGGACCAAGAACGGTGCCAATTCTGAGCCCATGTCGCTCCTCTATTGTGAGAACTATACCTGTTCTAGTTAAAACGTTTATAATAAAAGCAGGGCCATAATAGCACACGACAACTATCAAATGATTAAAGCATGTATTAAGCAATTTTTTCTTGCTACCTTTTGAGGTCATTTTGACAACAACAATAACTATCATGATGTAAGACCCACAGATGAAACTGAATGTTCCAAACAGCAGAATGAAAGTTAAAATTGCCATCAAATCAAAATATGGGTTAGGATCTACACAAGTGGCTCTGACAACAGATCCATAGTCACAAAACAAGAATTTAAGTGTTGTGAAACAAAATGGTAGAGAAATAATAGTTCCAGGCCCAATAGCTACTGTAGCAGTACCTAGAATCCACAAGAAGGAAGTGAGAATAACAGAACGAACATTTGTCAGAATTGAAGGGTAGCGCAGTGGCGTGATTATGGCAAGTAATCGGTCAAAAGCCATAACAGAAATAGTAAACACCTCCATCACAAACCCTAAACCAAACACACACATCTGAATCATGCATGGTACGTAAGATATAGTTTTAAAGCCAACTAAAAGGTTCCCTATCATAGTTGGACATGAACATGTACAGTAGAGCATGTCTACTATTGCTAAATTGCAAATGAAGAGATACATTGGCTGGTGTAGATGTTTATCCATAACAATAAAGCATATGTTTGCCAGGTTCCCAAGCATTACAACAATGTATACAGTAAGTATGACAATTCCAAGAATCATTGGTTTTTCAAAATTATCAAATCCTGTGATAACAAATTCATTGATTGTTTTTCTGGAAACATTTTGAGCCATGCTTAATTTGAAGATATTTAAAATGTTATCTTTAATAAGGAATTAACAATTCCTTACTGAACAGCAGTTTTTCAAGTTGTTATTTAAAGTGCCTCTGTTATTCCAAAAATCATTAAAGTGACACTATAACAATACTTAAAGTGAGACTGGAACTGTACGTCCAGTCCTCCAGTACTGTAGAGTTCTGATACTGTAATGCTGTATAAGGCATCCAGTCCACTTCTTATGCCAGA
The DNA here is from genome assembly GCA_012411365.1 of Ameiurus melas. Taxonomy (NCBI): domain Eukaryota; kingdom Metazoa; phylum Chordata; class Actinopteri; order Siluriformes; family Ictaluridae; genus Ameiurus; species Ameiurus melas. The sequence continues at coordinate 32,689,190 of CM022759.1, read as the reverse complement.
AGGATATAATGTGGTCTGGGAAAAGTATCTTGGTTTTTATATTATTCTGTATGCTTGAGCTCATTGGGCTCACCAAATACATGATGTCCCTTCGGAACTATTCCCAATGCACTACAATTTAGGAGAGGTAAAAACATTGGTTGCCAGTCAGAAGGCCATAAACTAGGTTTGTAGCAGTTTTGGAGAGTATGTGTGTCACAGCTCAGCCGGATCAGAACTCCAAATCCCAAGATGCAGCGCGGGCTACCTTCCCACGGAGGCGCGCTCTCCATCCCCGGAGTTCTGATCCAAGACACCTGTCACTAATCACAGACTCACACTCAAGCACAGCTACTTAAGTTTGCCAGTCACAGAGTTGCATTTGCGTATACGCTCAGTGAACCTCTTTCTTGCGTTACCAAGCCTTCCGATTATCTTTGATCACCTCGTTACCTCGACCTTTGTTTCCGCCTGCGACGTACTTCGGCCTTGCCCTCCTGACTCTGTTCGTCCGATCGCCTGACCCCTGCCTGTTACTCGTTTACGATTCTGCATTATCCCTCTCTACGCTGCGTCCGCCGCTTGCTTCGCCTCCGCCCCCCTCCCCACGTAACCGTGACAGAATACTTTGCCGCCTTATTATGGAGGCAGCGAGTGGCACCGGGTGGCCTCAAGCCATCGAGGGACACGGCCGGATGATCAGCCAGCACGACCAACGCCTGGACGTCCTCACCGAAGCAAGTAACTCGGCTACACCAAGCCCGCCCGCGGGCCGCTGCCACGTTTACCTCCCACACCGGCACCAGAGAAGTACGATGGAGATCCCGCGCGCTGCCGAGGCTTTCTCTTGCAATGCTCACTGTTTTTTCCACTTACCCGGAGATGCCGGGGCGGCCGGAAGATCATCCATTTCATGGAGCTTCTGACCGGGAGAGCTTTGCTCTGGGCAACAGCCGAGTGGGAGCAGGAGCAGGCAGCCACCGTCATTCACACATACGAGGAGCTAGCCACACGATTCCGAGCCGTCTTTGATCACCCCCTGACTGCCGAGACCGGGAGGAGCTCCTCACCCTGAAACAAGGAGCGAGGAGCGTCGCGGACTACGCCCTCCGAATTTGCACTATCGCGGCACGAAGTGGCTGGAACCAACCGGCACTCAAGACAGTGTTTCGCCAGGGATTAAATGCCGACATAGTGACGGAGCTGGCATGTCGCGACGACCAGCTCACCCTGGATTCCCTGATTGACATCGCACGCGCTTGGACCGCCTGGCTCCGCGCCGTCGCGCCTCTGGTGGCGGTTCCAGAACCTGCACCTCCCGCAGAGCCCATGCAGCTGGGTCGTGCGCAAAATCAGCACACAGGAGAGGGAGCGAAGACGCTGCGAACTTCGCTGCTTCTACGCGGAGGGAGGGACACTTCATTCAGCAATGCTCCCTCAAGCGTCCGGTTGTCCAAGGGAACCAAACCGTCCCCAAAGATCCGCAAACCGGGGGTGAGTGTTGAATCAGGAATGTGCCCTTCTGTTCAATCCGCATTCGTCCATGAAGATCCGACTCGAATACTCAGGTACATCTTGTGTCCTAGAAGCGCTGATTGACTCGGGAGCGGGCAGGAAACTTCATTGATCAGACCACCGTTCTAGAGCACAACATCCCCATCCGTCCCTCCCTCATCCCGCGTCGTATCCAAGGTATTGACGGCACCCCCCCGTCGGGGAAACGGACTCATCTCCCACTGCACTGAACCCATCGTTCTCCATACCAGCGCTCTTCATCAGGAACAGATCATCTTTCACGCCACAGTATCCGCCCGTCACCCAGTGGTCCTCGGTCTGCCCTGGTTGGACCTTCACAACCCTCAGATCTCTTGGTCTCACAGAGAAATTGTGCGCTGGTCACCCCATTGCCTGCACCATTGTTTACAACCCCGGCCGTCACTGTGGCAACCACTTCCATAGAAAGCCCAGAGGAGAAGAAGCTCCTCCAAATTCCCCCCGAATACCATGACCTTCGTGAAGCCTTCAGCAAGGTGAAGGCTAGTGGACTCCCTCCTCACAGGCCCTATGACTGCGCGATCGACCTATTACCAGGTGCTACACCCCCACGTGGGAGAGTTTATCCGCTGTCCCTAACTGAACAGAAGGCCATGGAAGAATATATCCAAGAGGCTTTGCACCAGGGCTACATACGTCCATCCACATCCCCAGCTTCAGCAGGGTTTTTCTTCGTGGAGAAGAAAGGAGGAGGTCTAAGGCCCTGCATCGATATTCGAGGCCTCAACCAGTGCTGCGTAAAAAGTATCGCTACCCGTTACCTCTGGTCCCTGTTGCCCTGGAACAGTTACGCTCAGCCACCATTTTTACCAAGTTGGATCTGCGCAGTGCCTATAACCTCATCCGGATTCGTGAGGGGGACGAGTGGAAAACCGGGTTTAGTACCACGTCTGGCCATTATGAGTACCTTGTCATGCCGTATGGGCTATCCAATGCGCCCTCGGTTTTCCAGTGTCTCATCAATGACGTGCTGCGTGACATGCTAGGAAGAAATGTCATAGCTTACATCGACGACATTTTGATCTACTCCAAGTCAAGGGAGGAACATATTCACCATGTCCGCCAGGTGTTGAGGAGGTTACTCCAGAATCAACTGTACATCAAAGCGGAGAAGTGTGAGTTTCACCGGGACACTATTTCCTTCCTGGGATACATCATTAGCCCTAAAGGGGTCACCATGGACCAGGAGAAGGTTCAAGCAGTCACGAACTGGCCTCCACCCAGGACTGTGAAAGAATTACAGAGGTTCCTCGGATTTGCCAACTTTTACCGGGTGTTCATCCGCAATTTCAGCCGATATGCATCCCTTGACCTCTCTGTTAAAGGGAAAACCCAAGCACCTGTCATGGGGCCCAGCAGCCCAGAATGCCCTGGAGAAGCTCAAGAACGCCTTCACTACAGCGCCTGTTCTCAAGCATCCCGACCCATCCAGACCTTTCGTCGTGGAGGTGGACGCTTCTGAAACTGGGGTAGGAGCGGTACTCTGCAAAGGTTCGGAGATAAGCCTAAGCTCCACCCAGTAGCATTCTTCTCAAGACGACTCGGCGTCTGAAAGAAATTATGACGTGGGTAACAGAGAACTCCTGGCAGTAAAGTTAGCTCTCGAAGAATGGCGTCATTGGCTAGAGGGAGCGGCACACCCCTTTGTTATCTTCACCGATCATAAGAACTTGGAGTATTTGCGCACTGCAAAAGGCAAACACCACGGCAGGCCCGTTGGGCCCTGTTCTTCACCAGGTTTCAGTTCACGTTATCTTACCAACTTGGGTCAAAGAACACCAAGGCCGATGCCCTCTCCCGGCCTGGATCACCCGGAAGTTAACAAGGACCAGGAGGAATACATTGTTCACCCTCGGAACATCGTCAGCACCCTCGAATGGGAACTGGACAAAGAACTAGAAAACATCCCTTCGTCTCGTATCCCCACAGCATGTCCCGCAGGCCGACGGTTTGTACCCGAGGAACACCGCCAGGCTACCGTCATCTGGGCACACACCACTGTCGGCACAGGTCACGTGCGAACGTACCTCCTGCTAAGGGAGAAATACTGGTGGCCCAACATGCAGAAGGACATCCACAGAATAGTGGCATCATGCTCGTCCTGCACACAGAATAAGGTCCCCCGAACGCTTCCCATGGGCAAGCTCAAGCCCCTACACATTCCGGAACGCCCATGGTCCCACATTGCAGTGGATTTTGTGACAGACTTACCCGAATCCCAGGGCAACACCACCATCCTGGTTATAGTGGACCGGTTCTCAAAATCGTGCACGCTTCATCCTTCTACCCGCCTTACCCATTGCCTTTGGGACTGCCGAGCTGCTGTTCACCCATGTCTTCAGGTATTTCGGCATCCCGGAAGAGATCATCTGTGACCGGGGCCCCCAATTCACATGGACCAGTTTCATGTATAAGTTGGGGGTCACGGTAAACCTCACCTCAGGATATCACCCACAGTCCAATGGCCAAGTGGAACGAGTCAACCAGGAATTGGGCCGTTTCCTCCGACCTTTGCGCAGCCAATCCTGGCGATTGGGACAAGTTCTTGCCATGGGCCGAATACGCCCAGAACTCGTTACATCATTCAGCAACTAATCTCACCCCGTTTCAGTGCGCATTGGGGTATCAACTCCCTCTGTTCCCCGTGGAATGCAGATATCACTAACTCACCCGCAGTCGACCAGTGGTTTGAGCGGAGTGAACAGGTATGGGCAGACACCCATCGACGTCTGACGCGGTCACCGACTCACAAGCGCAAAGCCGACCGTCGCCGCAGCAACCAACCAAGTTACCAACCCGGTGATCGGGTATGGTTGTCTACAAGGGACCTGAGGCAACCACACAGCTGCAAGAAGCTCGCACAGAGGTATACGGGCCCCTTCAAGATCCTGAAACGCATCAATGAGGTCACGTACCGGCTGCAACTACCCGGCACAGCCGCCGCCGCCCCTTCCTTCCACGTCTCACGCCTGAAACCAGTCGTTCCCCGGACCCTTAGCATCTGATCTGCCCTCTGAGACGCCTCCGCCTCCCCTGGATATCGAAGGGCAACCAGCTTACCGTCTCAAGGACATCCTCAGCTCCAGGTACAGGAGGGGTAAGCTGGAATACTTGGTCGAAGTGGGAGGGCTACAGTCCTGAGGAACGCTGCTGGATTCGAAGCAGGACATCCTAGACCCGCAACTCATTAGTGACTTTCATGCCTCGCATCCTGACCTCCCGGCCCCCGCCCCGGGAGACCTAAGAAGAACGTGGCGCCCGGAGTGAGCCCTTTGAGGGGGGTTCTGTCACAGCTCAGCCGGATCAGAACCCAAATCCCAAGATGCAGCGCGGCTACTCAGGCACGCATGCGCTCTCCATCCCCCGGAGTTCTGATCCAAGACACGTGTCACTAATCACAGACTCACACTCAAGCACAGCTACTTAAGTTTGCCAGTCACAGAGTTGCATTGCGAAGTATACGCTCAGTGAACCTCTTTCTCTGCGTTACCAAGCCTTCCGATTATCTTTGATCACCTCGTTACCTCGACCTTTGTTTCCGCCTTCGACCACGCTCTTCGTCTTGCCCTCCTGACTCTGTTCGTCCGATCGCCTGACCCCTGCCTGTTACTCGTTTACGATTCTGCATTATCCTCGTCTCTACGCTGCGTCCGCTGTTTGCTCTTGCCTCCGTGCCCCCTCCCCACGAATCCGTGACAATGTGTGCATAAATTCAGTGTTACTTGGATAGGTTGTCCAATTTGAAATACATAATTCACATGCTTATTAGTCAGTTTGTGTACAGTAAAATCTAATCACAAAATGAGTGAATGCAAATTACACAGACAGTTTCCATATTTCTTAGTTTCATTTTTCATCTGTGCAATCAAACTTATCTGGTAGAATTGCATTTAAATTTGTGCATAATTTGACAACATGAAATGCTTGATTTGCAGTTAAGCAATCAAAACCAATAGCATAAATAAATAAATACATATGAAGTAAAGAAACATAACAATACAAATCTAATAATGTTGATAATTATAAACCTCATAATATCGGCCTTGGGCACCAAGACCACAAGCATGTTTTATATTATAAAAGTAAAGTAATCTAGTTTTGTTTATATAAGATCTTCCAGCTAATATTGAGCTAGATTTAACCAGTAACAAGCTACGACAATGGTTTGCATAAAATCCCAGCAGTGGATCAAGATTTTTTTTCCTTATTTTAAGATTAATACCACTTGCACAACTTACATTATTCAATGATGCAGGTGTCACGGTTATGCTGAAATCCACAAAGAACTACATTACCCATCAGCCCCAACACATCACATGATCATGTCACATGTCCCACTGACCCCTCACACCTGTGGTACCATAAATAATTATCCCTATATACAACTGTAGTTCCCTTTTTGCATTTAGATGTGTTTAGCATAACACTATTGGAGCCCCTCTCGCGTGTGACCGGCATCTGAAGCTTGCATAAAATCATGCCTTTCATAGGCCTTCCATGATCAGGTTATGTGGCAATTAAGCGCGTCGCGTGATATAAATATGGCACCTGTGAAACACGCAATTCGCCTTATTATCTTCAGCAAGACTGCATATCGGTTGTTTGTCTAAAGAAACAAACAGACGCTTCATTTAGTCTCTCTATATTTTCTCAGAATCTCTGGACTGTTCTATCCCTTTAAAAAAAAGGAATGAGTGAGGGAGAAAAATATGAGTGAGAGAATTCAGGAAGTGTGTTACGAATTTCTCCACGGGAGTAGCGCACACTCTCTGGGTGAAGTGTCTAGGGATGTAGCATGCAATTGTAATGTCTTCATTCGAATGCGAATCATGTTCTTCTCGGAAGCCAAAGCGTTTGCTTTCAGAGCCTCACGGATCTGGGCCAGCCGCCCAGGTTCAGGAGATCTCTTATGGATCTGGAAGAAAAGTCGGGGACAAGCGCTGCTATCTCTTGCTCTGTCTTCCGGGTCCGGCTCTCCACCAGATTTTAGAGTTGTCACGTATCATGACATAAGGAAGATAGGACGGATGCAAACACAGTTTAACAGTTTTATTGATGAGAGACACTGGCAGGTAAATCCAAATCGTGATCCAAAAACGTAATCCAAAACATGCAAGAGGTCAGGCGATCTGCAAACAGGCATAAACGTGGCAAGGCAGGAAACTATGTTGTGGTCACGGAAAACAGGGTCGAGATACAAAACATGGAACATAAGCTATGACTATGAACTGGGAGCAGAGAAACTAGCGTGAACTAAACAGACGAACGTAAACATGAAACAAACTATGACTGTGACTATGGTTATCTATCCTAAGGAATCTAAACTAATCTACTAAACTATATCTAATCTAATCTAATATTCCGTGTTGTGTGCTGGGAGGCGCGCGGTATATATACAAACATAATCATCATCGTGATGGCTGAGGGCAATTCAGACACACGTGAAACAACAACCAATGACAGAACAGGGAGGAGACATAACAAACATGTGTCCAAATGTCACGATTGTCAACAATGAAAAAGCAGGTGCTCGCGCACCATGTTCTGCAGTGCGCTCACATGCTCTGCAGCACGCTGCCTAAAGGGGAAATCGTGACAGGAGCACACATCGTGACTCCTCCTTCCGCTATGGAAAGCCAAAAGGGAAAAAAGAGACAGAGGAAAACACACACACACACACACACACAAATAATAATAATAATTGCTCTCTTACTCTGATGAGCCAGAAGGATGTGCTAAAAATTGAGAGCAGTATATAAAGAGCTGCTTGAAGTTATTACTAAGGCTGGATGAGAATTTTTTCCACAATGAAAATAAATCCCTCACACTGCAGAAAACTCCCCTTTCTTCCAGGAGTGCATGACAAAATATCGGGCTGTTGGGGGAAAACCACGCATAAGCCGTATTTATAACTCTACAATGTTGGATTATTCAGCCATTGTAGGGTATGAACGGCATGGCTATATAGCTATGCTGAAGGTGGAGGAGGTGCTTGCAAGCTCTGCATCGACTGCAGGAAATTAGGGGGGCCAGTTTTGTCATCCAAGCCACCGTGTAAGGCCACCGTGGCATTGGTGGGCAAGGCCTATGCAGTAGTAGTTTGTGGGTCACTGCAGACAATGACAGTGTTTCAGGCCTACCAAGCAGACCTGCTGAGTGAGCTCGACATACAGTGGGGGAAAAAAGTATTTGATCCCCTGCTGATTTTGTATGTTTGCCCACTAACAAAGAAATGATCAGTCTATAATTTTAATGGTAGATTTATTTGAACAGTGAGAGACAGAATAACAACAAATAAATCCAGAAAAACGCATGTCAAAAATGTTATAAATTGATTTGCATTTTAATGAGGGAAATAAGTATTTGACCCCTCTGCAAAACATGACTTAGTACTTGGTAATGACTTAGTAATTACTTTTAATTTTCAATGCCCTGGCTGAGGGAAGGAGGTTCTCACTCAAGATTTGACGGACATGGCGCCCGTCCATCGTCCCTTTGATGCGTGAAGTTGTCCTGTCCCCTTAGCAGAAAAAACACCCCAAAGCAGTTAATAGTTTCCACCTCCATGTTGCCGGGGGGGATGGTGTCTGTGGTCAGTAGGCAGTACTCCTCCTCCCAAACACGGGCGAAGCAGGTGATGCCAAAGAGCTCCATTTTGGTCTCATCTGACCACCAGAAGACAACTGGGTGAAAGTGTTATGGTCAGATGAGATCAAAATGGAGCTCTTTGGCATCAAGTGAACTCGCCGTGTTTGGAGGAGGAGGAATGCTGCCTATGACCCCAAGAACACCATCCCCACCGTCAAACATGGAAGTGGAAACATTATGTCAGCAAGCTGTCAAAGGACAACGGAAATCTGATGCTTTCCCTCCAGTAGAATGTGGACTGTAGTTAACGTCACTAAAAGACCATCGGGCAGCGTGGAAACTACTGCCAAATGTGTCTCCATGGGTTCTGTCTACAGTAGAAAAAGGTACCGAGTCCAGTTTAGAACTCAACCCCCCTGGTTCAGTGGTGTGCTCTCCACAGTAGTCAGCACAGACTAGAGCCTGAAGTTAGTGCAGGTAGTAAGATCCCTCTTGGACAAAGGGGCCATAGAACATGTACCACCTTCCCTGAGGGGGAGGTGTTATTTCCTGGTCCACAAAAAATGGAGGAGTATGCGACCAATTTTAGATCTGAGTCATCTGAACTGTACTCTTTGGACATACAGGTTCAATATGCTGATGCCCAAACTTATCGTTCCACAGAATCAGTTTGAGGACTGGTTTGTGACGATAGATCTAAAGGTGCATATTTCCACATAGAAATATCACTAGCTTTATCCCCTTGCACTTCCCAAAGTGCATGGATGTCATTCTGGCTCCATTATGACTCCAGGCCATCTGTGTACTAAACTAGGGTTAGGGTTAGGGTTACAGGGGGCGGCTGTGGCACAGTTGGTAGAGCGGGTTGTCCACTAATCGTAGGGTTGGCGGTTCGATTCCCGGCCCAAGTGATTCCACATGCTGAACTGTCCTTGGGCAAGACACTTAACCCCAAGTTGCTCCCGATGGCAAGCTAGCCATAAGTGAATGAGACACAGTGTAAAGCTGTATAAAAGCGCTATATAAGTGCACATTTACCATTTACATCAAATTGTTGTTCTCGCCCACATGAAGAGCTTGGGGCTCAGGTTGAACCTCAGTGGACAACTTTTCTAGGAGTTATAAGAATGCTACTACAATGAGGGCATTTCTATCCCCAACAAGTGTAGGGTCAATCCTATGAACACTGAGCAAGATAAAGCTGGAGCTTATAGGCCTATGTACAGGAGGCCTATGCACAGGAGACCATTCAGTGGTGGCTGGAAGATGGGGGTTTCATCCAAGGACGAAACCTCTGAAAGTAATCAGTGTCACGCGGCAATGCGTACGTGCTCTGAGAATTTGAGTGTGCCCGGTTTCTAGCCTTGGGTCACACTCTAGGGGTGTCTCGTTAGCACAAGACAGTAATGACAGACGCATGGTCTCAGCTCACCGTTTCTGGAGCGGCTCTCATCTGGAGTGGCATATAAATTGCCTAGAAATGTGGGCCCTATTTCTAGCACTGAAATTCTTTCTTTCTCAATTGAGAGGTCACCATGTGTTTACAGACAACACATTGGTGGTCTCTTATATTGACCACCAGGGAGGATTATGTCCATGCCCCCTGTTCAGGCAGTCACAACTAATTATTGGGCAGGAGGGGCAGAAGGAGGCAGAAGGCGGAGGCCCAGGAATTGGTGGCTCCATCCACAAGTGGTGGAGTCCATGTGTCGAGGTTTGGCCAAGTGGGACTGCATGTGTTCGCCTTCGAGGAGACTACACAAGGCCCGCTGTGGTTCGCCCTCACTCCTCCTGCACAATTAGGGCTGAACGCCATGGTGCACATGTGGCCGAGCTCACATCTGTACGCTTTTCCCCAATCGCTCTACTTCCACAAGTTCTAGCGAGAGTTCGCCGTCAGTCTATGTCTGCTGCTAGTAGCACCTTATTGACCAGCTTGAATATGGTTCTCAGAGATAATATCCCTGCTAGATAGCACTCCACTGGTGGTTCACATCCGCAGGGATCCACTGTAGACCCAGTGAAGTGTGCAATATCTACAGTCCTGGAGTTCTTACAAGAATGTTTTTCAGTGGTATGGGCTCCTTCTACAATCAGGGTTTACGTGGCCAGCATTTCAGCCAGCAACGCCCCTGTTGATGGAGCCTCTGTGGGGCAACATCCTCTAACTTCAATGTTTATGCGTGGTGTCAGGTGGCTGAAGCCCATTTGCAGGCCACGCATACCTTCCTGGGACTTTTCTGTGGTCCTGGAAGATCTGTCAGGGACCCCATTTGTGCCCTAAGAGTCAGCCTCTGAGAAGCTTCTGACTCTAAAGGTAGGTCTTCTGCTGGTCCTGACATCTCTCAAGCAAGTAGGAGATCTGTTGCCCCTTCCTGCCTTGTCTTTGCCCTAGATTAGCCAAGGCCTTCCTGTATCCTGTGCAGGATTATATTCCTAAAGTGCCTACATTAGCTTTGCACACTGAGTTATAGCAGGCTTTCTGCGCTCCTCCATTCCCCACACCAGAACAAGAATGAATGCACCTGCTGTGTCCAGTAAGGGCTGTTTGTACTTACGTCCTCCACTCCGGCCAGTGGCGTAAGTCGGAGCAGCTGCTGGTCTGCTTTTTGGCGGCGACAGTAAAGGTGATGCTGTGTCAAAGCTGCACATCTCTAATTGTGATTTGTCATTTTCTGTGGTTTTAAAATGTTGGGAGTTTAAACTCCTGTCGATTGAAGGGATTGTATGGTGCAAGAGCTCATAATTTTGTGTGTTATTTCATTATTCTTTTCTGCAATATGAAGAATGTATTTTTTTTCATTATTAATATTTTTTTTTATCAAATTAGTCCCACTGCAATACTGTCAGATGTAACTAGTAGAAATGGTTTGGTCTTGCATAGTTTAATTTTTGATTCCCACGTCTGGTGATAATATACCCTGTTTTGTGCAACATATTTGAAATGATGGTATAAATTGCACATAGGGTTGTTAAATTTAAGAAGAAAAAAAGAGAGAGAAGTGAGGGAGAAAATAAGGGTTCCCTTTCAAAGGGAAGCCATAGTCATAACCACATGATGTTGGATTATTCGGCCATTGTGGGAATGAATGGCATGGCTATTTAGCTATGCCCAAGGTGGAGGAGGTGCTTGCTAGCTACCTCTCTCCACCAACGGCAGGTAATTACAGGGGCCGGCTTGCATCCAAGGTGGAAAAAGCATTGGTGGGCAAGCCTATGCAGTAATAGTCTTGCTTGTGGGTCACTGCAGACAATGACAGGGTTGCAGGCCTACCAAGCAGACCTGCTGAGTGAGCTCAACATATGGTGAGCGGTCCTGAGGGGCTGTGGAGGGATGTATCTGGGGACATGGGCAGGTAGCCCCCAGTGCTACTGTAGGGCCTCCCCTAGCCAAGGTGGTCCCCAAGTTTTCGTGTTCCCTGGTCAGCAAGCTGTCACAGGGCAACGAAAATCTGATGCTTCTCTCCAATAGAATGTGGAATAGCTAACGTCACTAGAAGACCATCGGGCAGCGTGCAAGCTACGGCCAAATGTGTCTCCATGGGTTCTGTCTACCATAGAAAGGGTTACCGGGTCCAGTTATAGCTCAACCCCCCGCGTTCTCAGGTGTGCTCACCACAGAAGTCAGCACAGAACAGAGCCCGACGCAGGAAGTAAGCTCCCTTTTGGACAATGGGGTCCTGAAACATGTACCCCGTTCCCTCAGGGAGGGAGGTTTACTGCCTTTATTTCCTGTTCTGCAAAAAAGTGGGAATACGCGGCCAATTTTAGATCTGCATCATCTGAACCGTACTCTTCGGACATACAGGTTCAGAGGCTGGTGTTCAAACTTATCGTGCCACAGATCCAGTTCGAGAACTGGTTTGTGGCGATAGATCTAAAAGGTGCGTGTTTCCGCATAGGAATATTGCTAGCTTTATCCCCTCGCACCTTCACAAAGTGCATGGATGTCACTCTGACTCCATTGGGACTCCAGGGCATCTGTGTACCAAACTACCTGGACAACTGGTTAATTCTAGCACGATCCAGGGTGCTGGCGATTCAACATTGAGACGTTGCTCTCGCCCACGTGAAGAGCTTGGGGCTCAGGTTGAATCTCAGAAAAGTTGGCTTTCCCCGGTGCAGTGCACAACTTTTCTAGGGGTTATAGGATTCTACTACGATGAGGGCATTTCAATCCCCAAAAGGCATAGTGTCAATCCTATCAACACTGAGCTAGATAAAGCTGTATCTTGGGAGCCTAGGGTGGAGTCCACACATGTGGCTGAGGTCACATCTGTATGCTGCTCCCCCCATCGCTGCTCCCACTAGCTCTAGCGAGAGTTTGCCAGATAGTCTGCTAGTAGCACCCTTTTGGCAGCTCGAACATGGTTCTGAGAGATGATATCTCTGCGAGATGGCACTCCTTGGGAGATTCCTGTCCGCAGGGATCCACTGTAGACCCAGTAACTGCGCAATAGCTACAGTCCTGGAGCTCCTACAATAACATTTCTCAGCGGGGTGAGCTCCTTCTACAATCAGGGTTATGTGGCCGCCATTTCGGCCAGCCACGCCCTGTTGAGGGAGCCTCTGTGGGGCAACATCCTCTAATTTAGAGGTTCATGCGTGGTCTCAGACGGCTGAGGCCCATCTGCAGGCCGGGCATAGCTTTCTGGGACCTTCTATGGTCCTGGAAGGTCTGTCGGCTGCCCCATTCGAGCCCCTAGAGCGGATCTACTGTCTCAAGCCGGTGGGCTGATTTATCACGCTCGGCCAGAACTCGGCAACTGTGGGTCTGGCCCCTGAGGGGCACCAGCTCATAGATTCGGGTCTCACAACTAGATTGTTGAAACCATGTTAAAAGCTAGAGCACCATCCACAAGGAAAGCGTATGCACTCAAGTTGCAGCTTTGTCTTGTGGTGTGAGGAATGTCAGCTAGACCCAGTGAACTGCGCATTAGCTACAGTCCTGGAGTTCTTTCTGAACATTTCTCAGTGGGCTGGGCTTCTTCTACAATCAGGGTTACTTGACCGCCGTTTCGGCCAGCCATGACCCGGTCGATGGACCCCCTGTGGGGCAACATCCTCTACCTTTGAGGTTCATGCGTGGTGTCAGACGGCTGCGGCCCATCTGCAGGGGACGCATACCTTCCTGGGACCTTCTATGGTCCTGGAAGGTCTGTCGGCTGCCCTATTCGAGCCCCTGGAGTGGATCCCTTCCACAAGGAAATCATATGCTTTTTGTCTTGTGGCATGAGGAACGTCACCTAGACCCAGTGAACTGCGCAATTGCTACAGTCCTGGAGTTCTTACGGAACGTTTCTCAATGGGCTGGGCTCCTTCTACAATCGTGGTTACTGGGCCGCTGTTTCGGCCAGCCATGCCCCTGTTGATGGAGCCTCCATGAGGCAACATTCTCTAACTTTAAGGTTCATGCATATTGTCAGACGGCTGCGCCCCATCTGCAGGCTGCGCATACCTTCTTGGGACCTCTTGTGGTCCTGGAAGGTCTGTCAGGTGCCCCATTCGAGCCCTTAGGGTGAACCTACCGTCTCAAAAGCCACAGGGTTAATTTATCATCCTTGGCAAGAACTAAGGAAGCTGTGGGTCTGGCCCCTGAGGGGCACCAGCTCATAGATTCTGGTCACACAACTGAGGTGGTAGAGACCATGTTAAACGCTAGAGCACCATCTACAAGTAAATTGTATGCGCTCAAGTGGCGCCCTTTTGTCTGGTGGTGTGAGGAACGTCAGCTACACCCAGTGAACTGCGCAATAGCTACAGTCCTGGAGTTCTGACAAGAACGTTTCTCAGCGGGTTGGCTCCTTCTACTATCGGGGTTACGTGGCTGCCATTTCGGCCAGCCCTGCCCCTGTTGATGGAGCCTCTCTGGGGCAACGTCCTCTAACTTCGAGGTTCATGCGTGGTGTCAGACGGCTGAGGCCCATCTGCAGGCCATGCATACCTTCCTGGGACCTTGCTATGGTCTTGGAAGGTCTGTCAGGGACCCCATTTGAGCCCTTAGAGTCAGCCTCTGAGAAGCTCTGACTCTAAAGGTAGCTCTTTTACAGGCCCTGGCATCTCTCAAGCGAGTGGGAGGTCTACAAGCTCTCCCTGTTGCCCCTCCTGCCTTGCCTTTACCCCTAGATAAGCAAAGTCCTTCCTGTATCCTAGGCCGGATTATATTCCTAAAGTGCCTACTTTGGCTGCCCACCCTGTGGTGTTGCAGGCTTTCTGCCCTCCTCTGTCCTTCACACCAGAACAAGAGAGGATGCACCCGCTGTGTCCAGTAAATGCTCTCTGTACTTACGTCCACCGCTCTGGCCAGTGGCGTAAGTCAGAGCATCTTCTAGTCTGATTTGGCGGCGACAGGAAAAGTGATGCTGTGTCAAAGCAGTGCATCTCTTCTTGGATTGTTGAAGGCTTTGTCCAAAGGGGTATCCTTGCAGGATGTGTGTGCGGCTGCAGGGTGGTCCATGCCTCACACGGTCATTTGTTATTACAGCCTGGATATTCATTCCTCCCCAGGCTCGAGTGTCCTGCAGTGACCCTTGGGTTTGGGTATTTTTGAACAGGCCGTACCCTTGGTATGACGGAGTGGGTATTCCCGTTCCCATACTGCTAAATGCAACGTCGAAGTTCCCTTTTAAAGGGAACGTTGGGGTTACATATGTAACCCTGTTCCCTGAGAAGGGAACGAGATGTTGCATAGCGCTGTCATACCGGGGCTGGCCTATGAATTGCGTCTTCGCTTCAGATAATAGAGGCTGGCAGCGTGGTTCACAGGTGCCATATATATATCATGTGACGCGCTTAATTGCCACGTCACCTGATCATGGCAGGCCTATAAGTAGAGGCATGATTTTACATGAGCTTCAGATACTGGTCACGCCCACAAGGCGATCCCATACTGCTAAATGCAACATCTCGTTCCCTTCTCGAACAGGGTTACATGCGTAACCCCGACGTTTTATTATCAGTTCTGAAAATTTTTGTTCCAGATGTGAATGCTGTTTTTGCCAACTAAATTTGCAGCACTTTAGTCAAAAAAAAATCAAATCAATTACTGATAAAATTAAAATAAAAGAACCCTTTAAATGTGTTCCTGGTGGTAAATCGAATCACGGTCACGTATGTACTGTATTATGCTGTTTGTAGAAATTGTATCTTTTTGTAAGTTTTTTTTTTTTTTTTTTTTTGCTAATTATTAAATTAAGGGACCAAATACACATTTTAAGTAAGGCTAATTATGGCATTTCTATCTAGTTTTAATGCCAGTTACAGTCTTTTGGTGATTTTTTTTTTTTGTGCTATTTTTAAGAATTCTAGCCAAAGAAAATAGACTTGCCCCATTGGCAGATTTCTTTATTTGATACAAGACAATTTGATGATTAAGGTCCAGGTACTCCATTAGGTTCATAACTGGGCCCCAACAATAGTGGCAGTATGCGGACCACCCATTGTCAGTCAACTGCATTTTGGAAAACTGAAATTAAAGCTTTTTTTGCTGCAAAAATTTTGCAACAGTTTTCACTGTTTTTGTCTGAACAGAGCAAACACGTATTTTTGAAAACACTGATGTCACAGCATGAAAGTATGCATACCCATTGTGGATTTGCATGTGCAATGAATGTGCTCGGATGTTGTTAATCGTGGCTACTCACCAGGTTGTTACTTAGTTTTGTTACTGGTCTGATATTTCTTATTTGTTAAAGTGTTTGTAATTTAATTTCTTTTTGTTTTATTATTAGTATTGTGGATGAACCAGAATATGTGCTGTCCCTTTGATGAATCCATAGCTCCAGCACTCTAAATTGCACTACAAATAGAAATGTTGGATATGATTCAAGTGTAAACTTAAGTCCACACATAAGGATCCTTGTGTTTGTCTCTTTTATTTGTATTTATTTATTTTTGTGGAACATTTGGCCCACCCTGACCATGATGAAGAAATTAGTGAAGATGAATGAAAGAATGAGTTTTTGGCAATGTTGCTGTTTTTCTGCGTTTGACATAACAGTTCATGAGTCTAGTCACTTTATTTGCATGTACACCAATATACCACGAAAGTCTGACTTGCGTATTGTTTCCACAATCCAAGAGAAAAGAAGAAAACTAAAAAATATACTTTCAATTTTCTGTATCTTTCCTTGTAGTATATGCATTTACATTTAGATATATTCACTTGGCAGACGCTTTTATCCAAAGTGACTTACAAATAAGCAAAGCGATATATCAAGCAATCAAGCAATATATGGCGTTAAAAACAAACCTTAAGCAATACCTTTTTGAGCACGTAATGTATAGAAAACACATAAATTGTCCCGGAACCCCTCCACATTCTCTTGGTCAGTGTAAAGGTGCTGCAAAACTAATAAGAGCTGATCTTACAGACATACACAAAAAAAGTCCAGATTTCTTTTTTATTCAGTTGGTTCTTTGGACACAATTCTTATTATTTTATTTCTAATCTCTTTAGTTCTAAAACAATATATAAAGGGATTTAATAAAGAAGGACCTAGAATTGTCCCAATTCTCAGACCATTTCGTTCTTCAAGAGATAAGGATACCCCAACCCTGGTCAGGACTGCTAGAATGAATGTAGGTCCATAATAGCAAATTATCACTAATAAATGACTTAAACAAGTTTGAAAAACTTTTTTCTTGCTACCTTTTGAGGTCATTTTGACAACAACAATAACTATCTTAAGATAAGATATACAAACGAAACCAAATGTTCCAAACATCAGGAAAAAGGTGAAACTTGACATCAAATCAAAATATGGGTTTGGATCTACACATGTGGCTCTGAGAAAAGCGGCATAATCACAAAAAACATACTTTATAATTGGGGAGCATAATGGTAAAGGAACTGCAGTAGCAGGCACAATTGTTATTGCAGCAGATCCCAGAATCCACAGGAAGAAAGTGAGAAAAACACAACGTACGTTTGTGAGAATTGAATGGTAGCGCAGTGGCTTGATTATGGCAATTAATCGATCAAAAGCCATGACAGAAATAGTGATCACTTCCATCACAAATCCTAAACCAAAACTATACATCTGAAAGATGCATGGTACGTAAGATATGGTTTTAAAGCCAACTATAAGGATGCTTATCATAGTTGGACATGAACATGTACAGTAAAGCATATCTACTATTGCCAAATTGCAGATGAAGACATACATTGGCTGGTGTAGACGTTTATCAATGACAATAAAGCATATGTTTGCCAAGTTAGCGAGCATTACAAGAATGTATACAGTAAGTATCACAATACCAACCACCACTGGCTTTTCTAAAGTGTCAAATCCTGTAAAAACAAATTCATTGATATTTTTTTTCGAAACATTTTGAACCATGACCTACTGCGCTCTTTAGTAGTAAACACAATATACAAGCTACTTTTAATATAGAAATATTTAACAAGAGTCTTCAATTGTTTTCATTGCTTCAAGTCCTTCAAAGTATGAGTGTTAAGCAGTTCCTCAGAGTCCAGGCAATAGAAACAGGCAAAAGAGCACAGTACACATCAATCCAAAACAGACTGTCTAATGCTCTTTATATAATTCAGTTGGAATCACCTCATTGGTTTATCAGATATTAGGTTTCTTTTTCCAACACTATTGGTAGGTCTAAAATTAGTCACCCAGTTTCCTCCAGGGTGACCTTAGCCATAATACATCATGATAATATTCAGTCATAATCCAGAGACATAATTCCAGTCAGGGAATCGTCTGTGTGTGTGTGTGTGTTTATATTGTAAAATGTATATATATATATATATATATATATATATATATATATATATATATATATATATATATATATATATATATATATATATGTATATATATATATATATATATGCAAGGATATTAAATAATAAAAACATTAACAAAAACAGTGTCTGAATATGTATTCCTTCACACTGCATCTAGCTGACAGATTAACGTACAGCACATGTCCATAAATATCCATGTCTAGTGTTTTGTTTTTCTAGTGCTAGCGCAGTTCCTAGATAACACGTTCCTTACCTGTGTAGTTATTGTTGTCAGTCTGATACTCAGTCTTTATTCTTCGTCCTCACTATTCCTGGAAGTTCTCCTTATTCCACTATTCTGCGTTTGTCTCCATTCGCATCCCGTTACAGAGGGGACGGGGGATTCGGCGCTGAGCTCTTCCCTCTTTGCTCGCCGCTACTGAGGGAATCCTTGTTAGTTTATTTTTTTCCGGTTAGTAATATGCTTAAATTCAGCGGGTCGTCTCGTCTGATCTGAGGTTGCCAGCCTCAATCAGAAGGACTCAGGCCCCCGGCCCGTGCCAGGCAATGCGGACTTCCGTACGCCACATTTCCCCACACGCGCAAGGGGGAGAGAGAGACGGCACGAAGAATTCCGTTGCTTCTATTGCGGCGAGATCAACCATGGTATTGGCCGGTGCCCACACCAGAGACGCCAGGGTGAGGGGAGGCACAGGGAAACCTCACCTCATTCTAACTGGGTGAGTCATAACCAAACACACACTTCATATACTTTCTCATTACCCGTAGTGATTGAACATTCAGGCCGTGCTTTTGTGCTTCCAGCTCTCATTGACTCCGGGGCGGCGGAGAACTTTGTAGGTGAGAGAACGGCACAGGAGCTCAACCTCCCTATACGACCCCTTCTCTGTCCTCGCAAGCTCCAGGCCATTGACGGGTCACCCATAAGGGAGGGGGTGATCTCTCATTGTACACTACCCCTCAGCCTCCACGTCAGCGCCCTTCACCGTGAAACCCTGGCACTCCACCTTACCGTGTCCACCAGATATCCCTTAATCCTTGCTCTCCCATGGCTGGAATGGCATAACCCAATCATCTCTTGGGCGGAGAAGCAGATAACCCAATGGTCCCCTTACTGCCAGCACTATTGTTTAAGAGGGCCCACGGTCCCCTTGGCCACCACGACGGTGGAGAGCCCCCCGGCTTCCATTCCTAGTGTGGTCCCCCCAGACTACAACGACCTCCAGGAGGTGTTTAGCAAAGAGAAGGCCGGTAGTCTCCCACCTCACAGATCATATGATTGTGCTATTGACCTGCTTCCGGGGGCCAGTCTACCGCAAGGGCATGTATACCCTCTTTCCCAGGCGGAGCAGCAAGCCATGGAGGACTACATTCAAGAGGCCCTTCAGCAGGGATACATACGACCATCCACATCCCCCGTGTCAGCCGGGTTCTTCTTTGTGGAGAGGAAAGGTGGGGGTCTCCGCCCGTGTATTGATTATCAAGCCCTCAACCAGATAAATGTTAAGTACCATTATCCACTACCTCTGGTCCCTTCAGTTCTGGAACAATTGTGGTCTGCTGTCATGTTCACCAAACTGGACCTTTGTAGTGCATACAACGTAATTTGCATCAGAGAGGGTGATGAGTGGAAAACGGCCTTCAGCCCTACCTCTGGACATTATCTGGTAATGCCTTATGGGCTCGCGAATGCCCCTTCGGTATTCCAGAATCTCATCAATGATGTGCGAAGGGACATGCTAGGACGATATGTGATAGCATATATTGACGACATTTTAATTTACTCGACCTCCTTGGAGGAACGTGTCCAACATGTCCAGAGCATACTGCAATGCCTCCTTCAGCATCGTCTATTCGTCAAGGCCAAGAAGTGTGAGTTTCAACAGCGCACCATCTCCTTCCTGGGATACGTCATTAGCTCACGGGGGGTCGCCATGGACCAACACAAGATCCAGGCAGTAGTGGGATGGCGGTCCCCACATACCATTAAGGAGCTGCAACGGTTTCTCGGCTTTGCTAACTTCTACAGAAGATTCATCCATGACTTCAGCAAGGTAGCGCAACCCCTGACCGCACTCCTGAAGGGTAAGCCCAGGCACCTGCTGTGGTCCCCAATCGCCCAGGAGGCTTTTGAGAAACTGAAACGGGCGTTTACCACAGCTCCCATACTCCGACACCCGGATCCCTCTAAGCCGTTCATCGTGGAGGTCGAAACCTCAGAAGTCGGAGTGGGGGCCATTCTGTCACAGAGGTATGTTGAGAAGCCCAAACTACACCCAGTAGCCTCCTTATTCCACTATCCTGCGTTTGTCTCCGTTCACGTCCCATTCCACAGAGCATTCCAGTGAAGGTTTGACGTGTTTCTACGCAATGTATGTTCATGATAGAACATTGGTATTCAACATAGAAGGTGCTCCAAATAAGTTGCATGTGAATGTTTGTGAGACTGTGTTGTATATAGTACATATTTCATCGAAGCTCAAAGCATTAATATTAGAGAGAAATTAAACGCAGTCTCTTCATGATTGCATCTTTTGTTGTTTGTGGGCATGTTCAAGATTTTATGATTAAAATATCAAGGATGCCATGGCAACACCTCAGTAAAATTGTGACCTTGAATTCTAGCATTAACTAGCTAGTTCCTTGGTGTAGAATTTTGACAAGCTACGAAACTAATGATTTGTTAACATGCTATGTTAACATGTTCTGGTTGAGACAGTGATCTATGAATATTTGCTATGTTGAGGAAGAAATACAATCAGTTCATTTTTGAAGGTCACATCAGCAAGGAACACTTCACACTGGAGTACTGTGTACTGCAGCAGACCAGGTTTCTGTTTTAATGTCTGAGCTCACACTGAAGCTGTACTAGGTATAATGACAACAGCATATCTCCATAATCGAACGCCTTAATATCTCCAGATGGCCCAACACACTCAAGACAAAAAAGGGCAACTTCTACCATCTATCCCAGGGCTCAGGAAACTATGGCCTTCAGTGATTGCCTATGGCTCAACTACATTAAAAATAGGAATCATGAAAGCTAGTGTGTCAATTCAATTAAAACTATAAAACATATTTTTAAATATTACATAATTCATAATCGATGCCTGTTTGCCATGTATACACCAACATGTTTCACAACAAGCTAAAATTTTACTGGACAATATGCAGCAGAGCAGTAATTTCCCGGTCTAATTCATAAATAATTTGAAAACTACATAGCCAGTCTGTTTACTTTTTTTAGCAAAAGTGGCATGGCTAAGAGAAAGAAAAAAAACAAGTTTTGTTCTTTCCAGTCTGAACGGACAGATAAATTTGCATATTTGGAAGTTGCATTGATGGTAAGTAGGGTTCACTTTACTCTTACTTATGTACTGAATATTTTCAGTACAATAAATGTAAATGACTAAATGTATTGATTTACCATTTGATGGAACTATCATAATTGGTTACATGACATCCAAGTGCCACTTACAGGCCTGTTAGGTGAAGTGCAGGCCGTTGGGTCAAGAACACACAAACTACCAAATGGCCTTTATTACATTTTTATAATTATAAATAATAGTACAGAACAAATTTTTTTTTCTGACTCTTTAAAGAAAAATCATAACTTTTATTTTATTTTATGGCTCTGCCAGCTGAAAAGGTTCCCGACCTCTGATCTATTCATATACATATCTATACAAGAAAGCTGTACAGAGACTTCCACTAGAAATTGAGGCTAGTTATGGGAGGGGGTCATTGATACAATGATTGAAGAGATCACTCTGGTGTAGCTATACCTGATGTAAATATTTGAAAGCTATCACATAATGGAGTTGAGGACGGATGCAAATGCAGTTAGGAGCTTTATTAAAGAGAGACAGGCAAACACATCCAAATCGTGAATAAAAAGCGTGGTCCAAAAACAGGCAAAAGATCAGGTGATAAGCAAATGGACATAAACAAGGCAAGGCAAAATGAGAAACTAGAAGCGAGATCAAAAACCATGAAATGGAAGCCGATGAAAAAAGGCTTGGCCCGGTGAATACACTCAATACGTCACAAAGACTAGTGCTCAAACAGTCTCAAATGTGGTGTGATTGTGTCAGATTGGATGCAGGTGTGTGTGATTAGGATGAAAGTGAGAGTTCTGGTAATTGCGGTCCAGTGGCCGTGTTTGTAGGCCGCAGTGCAGGATGGGAAATGTAATCACTGGTTTACTGTGATATGACAGAACCCACCCAAGCAGCAAAATAAACTCCCTCCCATGGCGGTCCTTGCCATCTGGGCAAAATGTCTTCACAGTCCCTCAGGTTCCAATGCAGGCATTGTTCGACATGTAGCAGGTTCCGCGAGGAGCAGACATGTGGCTGGGGCTGGTTCACTGGGGTCATTAGGCAAGACCCAGGCTTGGGAAATTGTGTCGTCAGCTTTCGACAGGTGCTTGACTTGATGGGCCTTCACATGAGCCTCTCTTGAATGTGGAGCAGGAAGGCAGAGGGATGTCTGTAGAGAAGCCTGGGTTAGTGACTTCTGAGGCGGAGTAGGGAAGCAAGATGGAGCTCTTGACTGCAACAGGAGGCAGAGAAACTGCCTCAGCTAAACAAGGAGGTTGAGTGATGTCCTCAGTTATATATGGATGCTGAGCAGTGTCCTCAGTCCTGCAGAGAGGCTGAGCGTCATTCTCCATCTTCTCTGCAGGCTGAACTTGGTTGGCCATGATATCACTCACGAGCATGAGCATAATTTTGTTGTTCGTGTCTGCGACCTGGGACAGGAATGTGGCGTGGGAGGCCACCTTGTCGACCTGGGACAGGAACGTGGCGTGGGAGGCCCCCTCGTCGACCTAGGACAGGAACTTGACTTTATGCTGGAGCTATGGAAACATGGTTTGCTTCTGCAAGGATTATCAGATGTCCATTCTGTCTCCCCGTAGTAGTCGTAGGCATCTTACATTATGGACATTGAAGTTTATTGCTCAGATCACATCTGCAGTACTCATGCCTCCCTGCAACAGGCCTATAGTATGTTCATGCAGGTGAGCAGGAACCCTAGGCATCTTTCTTCTGGTATTTTCAGAGTCAGTTGAAAAGTCTCTTTAGTGTCTTAAGTCATTGTAACTGTGACCTTTTTTCCCCCCCAGTATCTCATTTCCATGAGCTATAACCATCAAGATTAAAACAAATAAAGGCTTGAAATATTTCACTTTATGTGTAAGGAATCTAGAATATATGAAAGTTCCAATTTTTTTTTATGAAATTACGGAAAACAAATTGAACTTTTCCACGATATAAAAATGTTTTGAGATGCACCGGTATATTGCCTTTAATATTTCAATATTGTCATCATTAAAATATACTGTATTTGCTTTTTTGCTATATGAGTCTTTGATGCATTTGAAAGATTTGGATAATGATTTTTAGTATAAATCCAATTTCAGGAATCTCTCACACCATATAGTAAATATAATACATATAAACATATGAAGTACATATGAAGTATTTTAATATGCAGAATGTTACTGCAACTGCTCGTAAGATTGCTTGTGATCTTTTTATATTAAAGTAAATTAAATTAATTCTGGGTAAAGAGCTGTTGAAGAGCAAAAATTAAAGTACTGATATTTATTTTTACCCCTGCTGTGGCTGTGGCTCAGGCAGTAGAGCTGGTTATCTACTAATAGCAGAGATTGCTGTTCAATCCCAGGCCTACATGACTCCACATGCCAAAGTATCCCTGGGCTTAACAACATTAAAATATAACAGAACATTCAGTACAGATTTCTATGCAACCACATAAACATGTATTACATGTTATCTGACTTTTGGTCCATGTTTACATTCATAAATTTAGTTTATCTTAATAATGACAGTAATATTTAATGCTATCCGAAGTATCTATCTATATTGATAACCTATTGATAACCACAATATTATCTTTCTGCTGTGCTGAAGACTTTATAATATGCCAGAAGATTTATATATTATAAAACCAGTGAGTGCAGTAGACCTGTAATTTAACTGTTGTGTATATTTACATAATGTTTATATTGTATTGCTCTCATGGGGCTAATGTAGAGCAACTACAGCTGAAAGCTACTTTCTCATCCAGCCCATGATACCCATGCTTCAAGCCTGTGCTTTCTGTCAGCGTTTCAAATAGGATGTGATGATGTGGTTACATAATTTTAAAATGACATATAGAGCCTTAAATTACTGAGGTAATATGTTGTTGCATCCCCATCGGTTTTATGAATAGTAATTAATCCAAAAAAATTATTTAAATTGAAAAAGAACAAGATTTGCACTTTTGTACAATTTTTTTTAATTGGAGCAGACATTTGAAAAAATCTCAGATAAAAGTATGCAAAACAGTCATGCAGACAGCAGTGTTAAAACACTTTCTGTTTGACCATAAAATAATAAACATAATTTGGCCTGGAATCTTTTAAATGTAGTGTCAGAACATTTTGTCCCAATTCCATTTCGTACAGCAACTTTAAAGTCATTCTCAGCAAGACTTCAAAAACAGGGTTAAATAACCCAATGAATAATGTCTTTCCAAAAGCTGAAATTCCGTTTAACTAGTTGTTTTTATTTGTTCATTAAAAACAAAATCTACCACCATCTATTAAAGAGACATTTTCTTGTTGTCCTTGTAAGGCTTTGTTTCACAATGGTTGTTTTTTGTAACTTGAACACAAATAAGAACTCAATACAGGCACATTTAGTAGGTCCCTTTGGTTTAAACAATAAAAACAAATCTACAAAAAGGAACTTTGGAGCTCCAGTAGTAATTATTGTAAAGACATTTATTTGTTTTTTCAGTTCATTGTGAATGGGTTACAAAATTTCATAGAATGATTCAAACTGACTTGTAGCCAACTATGGTAAAAGGTCATCAAAGTAAAAGGTATTACCTGTCTGTCTAAACTCATTGCTTTCTTTTTACAACTTTTGAAAATATTTTGAATAATTTATTTCTGATCTCCTTGGTTCTAAAGCAGTATACAAAAGGATTGACTAAAGATGGGCCAATAATTGACCCCACCATCAAGCCATTTCGTTCCCTCCAGTGTTAAAACTACACCAATTCTGGTGAGGATTCGGTTAATACGTGGGCACATAGAAACAAAATATGACTATAATGTGACTTAAGCAAGTAGCGTTATGGCTTTTTCTTGTCAGAGTTTGAGGTCATTCTTGAAACAACAATAACAATCTTTACATAAGATAAGCAGATGAAACTGAATGTTCCAAAAATCAGACAATTAGTTAAAATAAATGCATCGTTTAAATATTTCTCTGGATTTGCACAAGTTAGCCATGTAACAGATGCATAGTCACAAAACATGTACTTAACAGTAGAGTAACAAACTGGTAGAGGTGCAATAGAAGCAGGAAGCAATGATAAAGCAGAAGCGACCACCAACCAGAGTGAAATAATGATTAAAACACATCGGAAATTTGTCATAAGAGAATTGTACTGCAACGGTCTGTTTATAGCAACAAAACGATCAAATGCCATGACAGCAATAGCAAACATTTCCAATGATGAACTATAATGGAAGGCAAACATCTGAAGCATACATGGCTTGTAGGATATAGTTTTATAGCCAAGAAGAAGAATACTTATCATAGTTGGACATGAACTTGTACAGTAGACCATGTCTACAATTGCTAAGTGGCAGATATAAATGTACATTGGCTGGTGCATATGTTTATTCATGATGACAAAGCCTATGTTTGTAGTGTTAGCAATGATAGTAATTATGTACAATATCAAGATGAACACACCAACAGTCAGTGGTCTTTCTACATTGTCAAATCCAGCAAAAACAAATTCAGTAATCACGCTCTTAGAATCATTTTTATCAGACATGATGACTTAAACTTGCAATCAGTTTAATCAGTCAAAATTGATTGCTCCTCAATAACCTAAATCCCTCAAAAGCCAATGCAGCACAATAGTATAAATGAAAGAGGTTATCTAAGCGCATGTGCATAACTGTTGCGATTCTTAAAACATTACTGTATAATAGGCTGTTCGGTGATTGGATTGAAGCACTAACAATTGTCTTTATGGTATATTAAATGTAAGGACTTATCTGAAAAAAGGATGTGCCTTTATTTATATGCATCACTAAGTATGAATGATTAAGCGCATTGGCTAATCCAAACTCTACAGTATTTCCCACCCCTCTGATACTTTTAATTTTATTTCCCACCCCTTTGATACTTTTAATTTTATATAGAAGCATGTCAGTTATAAGGGTTTTAGGAGAACTGTGGCTTGAAAAATAAACCCATTAATTATTTAAAATATTGTTTCTTTCAGATCATTCATCAGAAAACAGAAAAAAAACTTTCTTGACAAAGTAAAATTTGACTTACAATGAATTTGTCAATTAACACTGACTACGTTTACATGGACAGCAGTAATCTAATTACTGACTTCATTCTGAACAAGACAATACTCTGATTAAGGTGTTTACATGAGTTATTTTTAGAATATCCGTTTCATGTTCCTGTTTTATGTGTTGTAGAACACAGATCGATTAACAGTACCGTCATTACGTCACTGTGTCACGCCGTCCAACATTCCCTCTAGAATTTCCACGTATCAACATACAGTTCATCTTCCTTATGATACCATATACAGTTTCAGCTGTTTCAATTTTAATTTTCCGAAAGCTTCAAGTGCAGCTAATTATTTGTCATGCTATACGTGCAAAAAATGACCATGCTCTCACAACCATGCTCTCTTGTTTTCCATCAAATGCTTAACCATTGCAGTGTGTGTACATGTCCTGTCGCAAAATGTGGTGAAAACTCTCACCCTTACGTTAATAGTGTGATTAAGGTGTGTTCATGTCTGTAATGCACTTCAATAATACGACTAAAATAGGAATACTCCACATGTCTTAATACAATTTGTGTTTACTTCTAGTATGACTTTAGCTGGATTAAGTAGTTGACATGGACATGGTAGTTTCTTATTCCAGTTGTTATTTAAGTGAGTTAATATCGGATTATTATGCCCTGGGCGGGGTTTGTGGTTGCTCTGGGTGGCAGGGGGATTGGTGGTTAAGGCTCTGGGTTACTGATTGGAAGGTCAAGCCAAGCTGCCATTGTTGGGCCCTTGAGCAAGGCCCTTAACCAGGGGGCGCTGTATCATGGCTGACCCTGCGGTCTGACCCCAACTTCCTGACAGGCTGGGGTATGCAAAGAAAACAATTTCACTGTGCTCTACTGTATATGTGACCACAAGACTAATTATCATTATTGTTGTCCATATAAACACACTGACTGACTACATTTAAAAAAAACAGTAAATTGAACATCAGTAGTAAATTAAATAAGTACAAGGAAACAAAGGTAAAGATGAATACCTTAACATAATGCATTTACTTTTATTAATTTATTCAGATCATATTTTGAACAGTTTTTTTGACCCTTCTCTGTGCCTTTAATCTCAAGAGATCTGAACTCGCCACAGCTACAGGAAACATTTAGAACATGTTAAACCCTGTTTTACATGTTGTTTTCTCCCTGACATAATTCACTTAGTTATTCTTCACTTATTTATCCCACTGCCCTTGCAAATTATTGTTCAGTATTTTGGATCTTAGTGTTTGTGTTTGTCCAGTCTGTTTCTGAACAGTGTTACAGCAAAAAAAGAAACTATAATTATCAGTTTTTATTTTTATTGTTTGGTATCTGCTTTAGAATTAAGTGGCTGGAATAAAGGGGGTGAGCAAGGTGTGACAGTGACAGTGTCTGGGATAGTCTGGCATGCTGTCTTTTTGGCTTTCAAGCATAAACATCAATGTCGATGATCAGGTGACAGACAATTATCTCTTCTGCAGATCAAATGATCAAATTTCCTTTGCCTCTCATATAAAACAAAACAGGAGTTTGGGGTTTTAGTTATGTAGTAGAGCGTCCTGAAAGCCTATATAGACCAAATAGACTGATCCGTGCAATAGGAGCAGTGCTTCTCCACCTGTGATTTATGTGAACAGTGAATAGAGCTGAGCTGAAGAAACTTAAATTATAACTAAATAACTCACCCTTCCATTCAAAATAAAGGCAAGGGAAAACAAAGGTCCACCCGCTTTCAATTCAGTGTTTTTATTTATCTGCCTAAATAACAATTGTCTGGTCTTCTAAGGACAAAGAGATAACATCAGATGGCAAAAAACCCAAACAAACATACAAACAAACAAAAACAGATTTCAAAATATAGTTTTGAAATATATCCCCCCCTACCCCCAAAGTAAACCAACATTTAGAAACTAGTTGGGAAACAATAAGTACACACTTCCTATTTCCACACTCTTCAAGAGAGTAATTAGTAGCCAGGTGTTACTGATGAAATGCACAAGATTAGTAAATCATTAAGAAGTGTTACTAGCTCTATATATGCAGATCTTATGGCAGTTTCTACATCTGTGTCTACATCATGCCAAGAAGAAATGACATTAGCCATGACCACAGAGAAGCAATTGCTGCTGCTCATTAATCTGGGAATGGTTATATCCAAACAATTTGAAATTCACCATTGTATAGTGAGAAGGATTGGTTTCAAATAGAGAGCCTTCAAGACAGTTGCCAGTATTCCCAGGAGAAGGCATGCCAGAAAATTCAATCCAAGGTCAGACCATTTAATGCTCAGAGATTAAAAAAGAAAAACCCAAGAGCTACACCATATGACATGCAGGCCTCTGTAAGCACATTATATGTTTATGTATATGACAGTGCAATTAAAAAAAAGACTGAACAAAAATGGCTTTCATGGAAGGGTTTCTAGGATAAAGCTCCTTTTCTCTAGACAGTATATGGCAGCACAACATATGTTTTCAAAATTGTATCTGTAACATGATCTGTCACATGATTGTAACATGATCACTTTCCCATGGAGCTGCTGCACTGTCATAGCCATATTGTATAACAATGCACATGTTAGAGAGATGTTCTAGCCTTCCATTTAAGAAGGAACTAAAAATTGGGAAATGTTTGCTTTTGCATTTCAGAAACTTTAGGGTATATTGGGAAAATTGTTGAGAAAATTGTGAAAAACATCTACTTCTGGAGTGTGCCTCTTCCACAGCCTGCATTAGTAGAAGTACTAGTAGTAGTAGTAGTAGTAGTAGTAGTAGTAGTTCTACTACTGAAACTAGATAAAACATTTATCATATCATTTTACAACATATATAAGTTAATGCCAGTCAATTTAAAGCCCTTTAGACCCAGTGTAGTGTTTGTCTTTTTCCCTTTCAGGTTGTCAGAAACAAAAAATATGAGGATGCATGCATGTGTGTGTGTGTGTGTGTGTGTGTGTGTGTGTGTGTGTGTGTGTGTGTGTGTGTGTGTGTGTGTTTTTGTAGCTCTATTATGCTTTCTCTCAAAAAAAGCTGTAGCACTGTGTAATGGTCCTCTCAAGGGCATCCAGTTATAATGACTGGTAAACATGTAGCTAATGAAGCCACGCCACAGGAAAGGGACTAATTAGTAAACTCTTTCTGTTTGTGTTCTGGTGTGTCTATATTGGTACATTTTCAAATGAAATCCCCTGTTTCACATCAGCTGGAAGCATGTGATCATAAAGCAAGTTTCTAAAGGATTGTGTCCCTAGGTGTCAAGTTTAAAATTCAGACTAAAACCTTTTCCCTTTCAGATAATAGTGCTGATTATATTATTCTTATTATTACTATTGTTGTTTATGATATAATAATAATAATAATAATAATAATAATAATAATAATAATAATAATAATAATAATAATATAATAATAATAATAATAATAATAATATATCCACCAGGGTGGATGGACAGATGGATAAAATATATTGTAACTACAAATTATTCATTGACTGAATTACCTGTAACATCATGCTTAATGCTTGGTCCTGTACTTTTACACTGGAATAGGAATGTTGCGCCAAGAACAATAATTTTTTCAGACCCCATAGCAAGTGTCTCATACTATTTATAAATAAAGAAACCCACATTTTTAATTCAGAGCATTGGGAATACATTTAATTTAATTTGAATATTAGCAGATTTATCCTATGGGGAATAATAAGAGAAATCGCTCAAAATCCCAATAGCCACTCTAGTGCAGGAGACTGGGAATCTTTCCATTCTGAGGCCTATTTACATGATTACATGTACTGATTACATGTGAGATTTTATGAACCAAGCACAAACCAATTTATATGAACTCCTGCTCATTAAGGGCCACGCATGCAGTATGTAGATCAATTAAATAGTGATTTAATCTGAAAAGCCAATTTAGTCTTTTTGTCTACATATTTTCAGCTGTTATTAATTCATCAGACAATAATTAAATCTGAATTTGTAATTCGTATTAACACATGGCCAAATACTTTATGATTGTCAAGATTTTATGATTGTCAAACATTGGCTCATTTCAGGGCATGTAAACATGCATAACATTGTTAGAAAAGATGATTATTTAGATGATTATTTTTTTTCCACTCAAATAATGCTCATTTTGATGTTTCAATCAAATGTAGATCAAACATCATTGTTTGCACACAAATTTGCATTGGTTCGACATAACTTTGACGAATAAGGTCCACTGTCATTAAACAAGCATGGCATATGAGCCAAATACAGTTTCCTCTGAAACAATTGGAACAGCAAGGCCAGTTCATTTGTTTGTGCTATACACTAAAAACATTTGGGTTTGAGATCGAAAGATGGATATGGGATGAAGTTTAAGGATTTCAGCTGTTATCTTGGTCTTTACATCTAGATGTCTTAAACAATATAAAACCATAAAACATAGAACCTTTTTTTTTTTATCAAACTATCCAATTTTTAGGCAAACAAATGTATTGAAATAAATAATTCTTGAAGTAAATTCAAGTACATAACACTTTATATTTGGTTGCATATCTCTTGCTTGCAATAAATACACTAGCTTGTGACTCACTGACATCAACAAATTGTTGGTTTCTTCTTTTGTGATGCATTTCCAAGTTTTACCACAGCCTCTTTCAGTTGTTTTTCAGGGGATTTCTCCCTTCAGTCACCTCTTCAGGACTTGCATGCTCAATTGGGTTAAGGTCTGGTGATTGACTTGGTCAGTCTAAAACCTTCCACTTTTTCCCCTGCTAAAGACCTTTGTTGAACTGCCAGCATGTTTTAGATCATTGTCTTGCTGCATGATAAAGTTCGTCCCAATTAATTTAGATGCATTTCTCTTTAAATTGGTAGACAAAATGTTCCTGTAAACTTCTTAATTCATTCTGCTGCTACCATCATGAGTTACATCATCAATAAAGTTTAGTGAGCCCACGCCATGACATTACTTCCACCATGTTTCACAGATGATGTTTTGTATGGTTTGGATCATGAGCAGATCCTTTTTTTGCCCTCTACATTTTGGCCTTTCTGTCACGTATCCGGAAACTCGGGACTCCATTTCCCATCAGCCACTGCACTACACCACCTGACCACATGCACCTGACTCACGTTTTTTGTTAATGAGCACCGATGTGTATATATAGTCTTTGTCTGCACTCTTTCCCTGTCTTTCGTTGTTATAGACTCACGTCACTTCTGTCTCCGTGTTTTGTTTCTTGCCACAGTATTATGCCCCGTTGTCTTAGTGTCTTTGTTTCGTTGTTCGTGTGTTTAAAATAAATGTTTAAAAAATCTGCGATTGCTTCTGCCTCAACTCGCCAGACGTGACAGAACGAAAGACCGTGACTACGAAGCAGTAGATTTTTTTTTTTTTTTTTTTTTTTTTTTTTTCGATACAGCAGTTTGCTCCCACCCTCCCTCCCCGATGGGTCTCATGGATTCCCCTGTTTCGCCGACCTCAAGGATTCCCCGCTGTTCAGCTACCTCAGAGTCGCGCGGCGGTGAGTCCTGTGAAGGAGGTCTCTCTGCTGCCCCGCTAATATGTGTGAGGACGCGCCCGGCTCTGTGGGCCTCATGATTCCCTCTGTTCGCTGACCTCAGGGATTCCCCGCTGTTCAGCTACCTTAAGGTGCCTCAGCCTTCCTGTTCAGCTGCGGTCGTCGCTCAGCCTCCTTGTTCAGCTGAGGTCGTCGCTCAGCCTCCCTGCTCGGCTGTGGACGCCGCTCAGCTTCCCTGCTCGGCTGTGGACGTCGCGCAGCTTCCCTGCTCGGCTGTGGACGTCGCTCTGCCTTCCTGCTCGGCTGTGGACATCGCTCTGCCTTCCTGCTCGGCTGTGGACGTCGCTCTGCCTTCCTGCTCGGCTGTGGACGTCGCTCTGCCTTCCTGCTCGGCTGTGGACGTCGCTCTGCCTTCCTGCTCGGCTGTGGACGTCGCTCGGCCTTCCTGCTCGGCTGGGTGCGTCGCTTCCGGCCTTCCTGCTCGGCTCGTCGTCTCTCTGCCATCCTGCTCCGCTGAGGACGTCACTGTGCCTCCATGTTCCGCGGAAGACGTTGCTCCTTTCCGCCCGCTGCGCTCCGTGTGCTCGCGCCCTTTCCTGCTCCACGGAGGACGCCGTTTCCCCCCTCATGCTCCCGCGAGGAGCGTCGTTCCTCCCTTGTGCCCCGCGAGGAGAACCCCGCTCTCTCCCTGGCCTCGCGGAGACCCTCGCTCCCCCGTGTGCCTCGCGGAGACCCTCGCTCCCCCCGTGGCCTCGCGGAGACCCTCGCTCCCCCGTGTGCCTCGTCAGGTACCGGCTCCCCCCCTTGAACCTCGGGGTGAGGCATGCTCCGCTCTCCTGTCCCGTGGGGAACGTTGCCCCACTTTCATGCATTGCCAAGGACATCCCCCTGCTCCCTTGTGCCTTGGTGGACGCTGCTCGGCCTCCTGGGTTCTGCTGCGGTCTTTTTGGCCCGGAGGG
Organism: Ameiurus melas; assembly: GCA_012411365.1. Lineage (NCBI taxonomy): Eukaryota > Metazoa > Chordata > Actinopteri > Siluriformes > Ictaluridae > Ameiurus > Ameiurus melas. The sequence goes on along the minus strand of CM022759.1, from coordinate 32,656,467 downwards.
GCGGGACCCCAGAGGGGGGCCCTTTGATTTTGGGCGCTCAGGTGTGCGCCCTTGAGGAAGGGGTTCTGTCACGTATCCGGAAAACTCGGGACTCTTTCCCATCCAGCCACTGCACTACACCACCTGACCACATGCACCTGACTCCGCGTTTTTGTTAATGAGCACCGATGTGTATATAGTCTTTGTCTGCACTCTTTCCCTGTCTTTCGTTGTTATAGACTCCCGTCACTCCTGTCTCCGTGTTTTGTTTCTTGCCACAGTATTATGCCCAGTTGTCCTAGTGTCTTTGTTTTTGTTGTTCGTGTGTAAAATAAATGTTTAAAAAATATGCGATTGCTTCTGCCTCAACTCGCCAGACGGTGACACTTTTTCAGAAGTTTGGTAGAGGTTAATCTTGATTCCAGAACTTTTGTGGCTCATCTAAGTAATCATTTTTGAATTCTAATCTGGCTTTCTAATTCTTACTGCTGCATGGTTTGCATCTTGTAGTATGGCCTTTATATTTTTTCACTAAAAGTCTTCTTCGAATGTTGTATTGCGATAACTTCACACCTGTCCTGTGGAGGTAGTTGGTGATGTCACTGACTGTTGTTTTGGGGCTTTTCTCCACAAATCTCACAATATTTGTGTCATCATGATGAAGGATAACACATGCTTCCTCCAAAACACATGAATCCAGCAAATTGCATCTTTTCAAACTGCTACTATTGCTGTATCACAGAGCAACATAACACTCTCAGAAGTAAATGCTATCTGACATTATCCTGAAGCAATTGAACTGTTACAGTACCTTGTTGGAGACAAGTGTGCACAACAGGTTTAGTGTGCGGGGATCAGGCGAAGATGAAAAGCGAAGTGTACAAAGGTTCGGCGATCAGGTGAACAATCCTATCTGGGTAAGGCAGGGAATTGTTATCCAAAACAGGCAGAAAATCAGGAAAATCCAAAACACTGACAACAGCTTGGTGAACGACTGAGTTATGACTGCAGAGCGTTTACTTCACAAGACGTTGAAGTTAACAAGGTCTTCAATAACTTATGGTGAAGTACGGGTGTTTCCACTCAGTACCGCCGGAACTCGAAGTAGGCATGGCTGGGAAGTATAGTTCTCGTTATTAAAACTTTTTTGTAAGTTTTTTCTTTTTTTTAAGTGTACTTGAGCTCACAGATGCCCAGTTAAACTTTTGTCACTGTACAAAAGTAGAAATCTACATAGAGATGCATGAGGTGTGGTGGTTGAGAACTAGATTGTAATTTATTGTAGTTTATACACCAGGTTTCATGAAAAGTCAGACATAAATGTGCCTTCATCACAATTATTGACACCATGAGGTATATCATTACATTGAGCCATTCCAGTACTGTCTCCTCAAAACCAGCCAAAAAAAAAATTCCAATAATGATAATAATATTAATACTAACAATAATAATAACAATAATACTACTACAACTACTAATATTATTGTTTATTATTGTTATTAATATTATGAATATTATTAAATAATAATAATAATAATAATAATACATAATTTGAGCATAATATTACACTACAGCTCACTGAGATTCTCAATGTGTACATACCTACTCATACTAAAAGTATCTGAAGTAGGCCATTGAAGCTCAAGAAAATAAGTGAGGAAAGTCAATGATAAACAAGTCAGACTCAGAGAATAATTTGTCAGCCGGGACAGAAGATTGCCAAGTAAAAGTTTTTATTACTACTATAACATTGTATCACATGATAATGTCAGCAGGGATCCTGGATATAAAATGATGTTATTACATGGGCTGATCTATCAACCTGAAGGAGGTAACTCCATGTGTATAGTCAGTATGAAGAGTTGAAAGTACTCACTTCTCACTAAATGAAATAAATCTTTTATTGATTGAATGTCTTCAGCTACAGGCATCGTACACTAAAATTGTGAACTAGATTGGAGAGTAGTATAATTTGTTTTGATTTGTTTTATTGACAAAGTTTAATTTTTAGTGCTATGCATTTTGATATCACCAGTGAAATGTTTATTTTGACATAGTCGATTTTCATTTAACGTAAAATTATACAAATCATTTGGTAATTATTTTCTATTTGAAGAACTACTTTACTTTATACATTGACCAAAGCTGAATATGTTGTTGGTAAAATGCATATGATGCATTTTATGCATAAGCTCTAGCCACATTATCGTTTAGTTAAAATGTTTCTGTGCACTAGGTTACATCAACTCTGTCTTTCCATCTGACATCCGAACATCAAAGCATCATGCCGGAAGAAAACATTACCAATGTTAAGAATTTTGTCATTCTAGGTTTTCCTGGACTTCCCCCTAATTACTACGGCCTTGTCTCAGTGGTTATGTTTTTTGTTTATGTATGCACCTTAATAGGAAATTGCACATTTTTTACATTATTTCTAAGAGAAAAAAGTCTTCAAAAACCTATGTATTATATCATGTTAAATCTTGCTGCATCAGATGTACTGTTTAGCACCACAACTTTACCCAAGATTATTGCAAGATATTGGTTTGGTGATGGCTCCATTTCATTTGCGGGCTGCTTTATTCAGATGCAATTTGTGCATTATTTTGCTTCAGTTAATGCATTTGTGCTAGCAGTCATGGCCTTTGATAGATATGTGGCAGTCTGTAATCCACTCAGATATGTTAATATTGTCAACGAATCCACTATCTTCGTTTTATGTGTTGCATCCTGGCTGTTAGCTGAGCCCACTGTCTTGACTATGGTAATCAGGGCAACCTCTCTTCCTTATTGTGCTTCCAAAACAGTCATCCAATGCTACTGTGACCATGTGTCTGTCACGAAGCTTGCATGCACTGACAGAACACCCTATGCATTTTCAGCTCTAGTGTCAGCTCTGGTTATGCTGCTCACACCACTAGCATTTATTTTGTTCTCTTATGGCTCTATTATTGTGACAGTGTTTCGAACTTCATCCACACGTGGACGACTAAAAACTCTCTCCACATGCAGTTCTCAGCTTATAATTATCACCCCTCTTTTTACCACGGTGTTTAAATTATTTATCCTCCAGTTTAGGTATTCACATCAATGCTGATATACAAATACTTGTTATTATGTTGTACAGCCTGCTTCCCCCTATGATCAATCCAGTCATCTACTGTTTAAGGACAAAAGAAGCTAAAGAATGCTTAAAGAAGAGCTTAAACAGGTCATCATTTGTTCAGTTTTTGAAGATAAATGTCCAGGTTTCTACTCTATCTAATTGATTTATTAAACACATGCATAATGCTAAAATACTTAATATTATTATTATTATTATTATTATTATTATTATTATTATTATTATTATTACAGTTTAGGTAAGGGTTAGGGTTACATTAGCATGTTCTTTAAAGGTCAGTTTTGAATGGCGATGCATGCACTTATTACTGAGAATTTAATTTGTCCCACAGGAGCCTGGCTGGTGAGAGGTTTGTGTATATTTATGGTAACACTTTACAATAAGAGTACCTGATTAATCATGTATTAGGATCTGAATTAATAGTTATTTCAATGTGAACTAATGGTGAATGAAAGCTTGGAATTAATAAAGGGATAACATTAGCTAGGAATGGAGTCATGAGGATTCATGTGTTAATAATGGCCACCTTAATTATGTTAGTACATGTTTAATAGTTAATGGATTAATTAACACCTACTGGTAAACTTCAAATGGACTCTTTAATAAAGAATGTAAAAGTATAGTGTATAACTGAGAGATGTGTGCAGAAAGTTCACCATCCAAGGTACATTTCTAAATTATTCAGTTTGTTTAAAAATATTAACTATAATATTCAACAGACAAATTTTGGTTCATTTTATTTTGCTTTAAAAATTTGCTTCCACAAACGATATTCAATTTATCACATTTGGGAAATGCAGGAAAAGTAATGATGCTGCGTCCGCCTCACCAGCAAGTGGTGCAAGCGGGATCTGACGAAGACAAAAATGCAGCATTTATGTTTATATACAATGTCTAAGACAGCCATTGGAGCGTTAAATGGACCATTTTTCATGCTGCAAAAATCGTCTCGGTATGAACAGGGCTCTAGCGGTTATTTTTTACCTCGTGTACACGTAAGCAACTTTCTCCACTGCAAAGGAAATATAAAGCTGCTTTTGTGTCTTGATCAACTTTTTTGCATTTGAGATTATCCTTAGGTATTCTACTACTTTTCTTGGATGTACAACATTGACTATCGTTTGTGGCCACGCACTTTTAAAGCAAAATAAAATGAACCAGATTTTGCCTGTGGAAGGTAGAATGCATTAAAATGCAAGAGCTGTTACAGCAATGCTTTTTATTTTTCTATTAGTGCAATTCAGCATGCTTTTTTTTGTTTGTTTATGTTGTTTATGTATATGTCATTATTTTATTATAATAGTAAATTTTACAACCTTTCAATACAAGATTGAAAGGTGTATTGAAAGGAGTATTGTATTGAAATTGAGATTTCAATACAAGTGGACATAGAGTTTTGTATTTCTTAACATGGTTAAGAAAGGTTACATTATTACATTATCTTACAATTAGTAACATCCATCCATCCATCCCTTTTCAACCGCTTATTCCTGCTTCAGGGTCGCGGGGAACCTGGAGCCTATCCCAGGAATCATCGGGCACAAGGCGGGGTACACCCTGGACAGGGTGCCAGTCCATCGCAGGGCACAATCACATACACACTCACACACCCTTTCATACACTATGGACAATTTACCAAGCTGCCAATCAACCTACCCTCCCCAAGTCTTTGGACTGGGGGAGGAAACCGGAGTACCAGGAGGAAACCCCCACAGCACGGGGAGAACATGCAAACTCCGCACACACATGGCCCCGGGGAATCAAACCCCGGACCCGTGAGGCGAACGTGCTAACCACTAAGCCACCGTGCGCCCCACAATTAGTAACATATTCATGTTATTTCAGCATTTTTAATTTACACCAGTGGTGAATTTCCTTTTTTTATTGTTCAATATATGGCATGCAATGCTTTTTTTTTTTACAACTCATATGCAGGTGGATTTGCAGGTTGAAGTAGAGTAAATTATACAGAACCCTATTGTAGGTTGTGTTTAATAATACTTCGAAAACAAATTTTAATGAAATATTTTAATTTATTAACTACTGCTTCACTAAAATCAGCTCATGCAACTTAAAAAATATTAAAACTTAAAAACTTTACTTGGAGGTGCTCATAATAATGAACTTGTTATTAAGTACTCGTGTACTGACATTAGCTCATGAGCTGTTGATACATCTTTATGTCATGACTTTGAAGGAGCACATCATTACAAACTTACCATCAATTACAGATGCACATAGTATCCAGCCCATTTAAAGATGTGAATGAAGGTAAAGGCTTGGACCTATGGCCTGTGTGTGGATGAAATGGAGCTAGAGTGATATGATGAAGGAAATGGGGAGAGAATATCTCTCAAACCTGGATTGATATTGAAAATCTATTGGTAATTTAGTGCATTTGTTCAATGTTGTTAAGAAAGAATACTATATAGTAAAAGATCATGAAATGCAATAATCCATGCTGGCATAAGCGATATGGGCACATTGCAGTGTCCGTGCACTCATCTCTCAGTTACACACTACACTTTTACGTGATTTCACCCTTCTCCTTGAAAATGATCTGTGATCAGAGAAGCTATCCATGAACGCAGGACCACTACTAATCCAGAACCCCCAGAGCTGCAGATGCTATGTCAAAAGTAATACAATTGTTTACATTTTAATGTTTAATTCAGATCAAAGTAATTTAGATCAAAGTATGGTTTGCTACTCCAATATTTTTACTGTTTTGATATTATTTCAGTGATGTCACTATTTCAGATTTGAGCCTTTATTTGGCTTCTTTATTTAGTGTTGATTTGCTTTCATTTATGGATTTTTTTTTCAATTCATTTCTCTCGTCATCTCACAGATGTTGAATTTATATTAGTGTGTGTAATTTAAATAAATAAGCTTGAAACTTGACAGCATAATCCGTACAAAGTTTAAAACTGACAGTGTAATTTGTATGTAAAATGTCAGTAACTTTCCAATTATATGATTTAAAGCCAATCAACAAATTGTCTCATTAGTGATTTTCCTTATGAATAAATTTGTTAACACTTTACAATAAGGGCACATGATTAATCATGTGTTAGTATCTGAATTGATAGTTAGTCCAAAATGAACTAAATGAAATCACGGACTAATCAGGAATTAATATAAGGCTAACCTTAGCGATGATAAGGATTTATGTGTTAATGGCCACATGTATGTTAGTACATGCTGTAGTTAATGTATTAATTTGATTAACATAAACTTGTTTTTGTATTCATTATTTTTATGAGACACCAATAGGGTTTTTAAATAATTTCTGGATTGCCCATTAAATTATTCTAATTTAATAATAATAATAATAATAATAATAATAATAATAATAGTAGTAGTAGTAGTAGTAGTAGTAGTAGTAATAATAATAATAATAATAAGCTTGTTTAAGAGTTATCTAAGAACTGATATGTCCCTCATGTAGGCATATATTTGCTTTAAATGAGTCTGGATGGGGAATGAGCTGTGGACTAGTTTGGCATCCACGTCAGGTTATTTGCTGTTAACAAAGGTTTTTAAAGTGGATTATTTTGGATTTTTGAAGAAACAAGTGCAACACCACCACCAAATGTTCAGAAATATATATACTGAATGGTATGAGGTCTTTTCTAACCCAGACTTTAGATTCATGCATCAGTGACAGGCATGCCAGCTCCCTTTGCTCACATATCAAACATCCATCAGAAGTGACAGAGAAGCCACATGTGAAATAGAGGTGTAGGTGTAATGTATGTAAATGAGGTAGAGTATTTGTCTATGAAATCTTTTATACCATTAGTGAGACTATGTCATACTCAATATGGCATTGTTGAATAGATTCATTGTTGAGCTATTGCTTGATATTAGATTTTAGCCTTCCACCTAATATCACCAACAGCCAAAACTGTGATCATCATATTTTATGAGAATTAATGATTTTGATGTTTGAGGGGTCAATAATCCTGACATCTTATTTAAGTGATCACAGTGCGGTGATTTTCTGCTGTGCTTCAATAATGATCTAATTTACATGAAAGAAAATTCTAGTCATGTGACATGTACTATGTGTTATATAAATAACTTGCCCTGGAACAAACACACATTTTCTGATGTGCAGCGACAGTTAGCAACACCCTGTAAAGGTATGGAGAGGACATATAATGTCTGAATGTGTTTTGGTAATTTATATCATTGTCATTTAAGTTTGAAATTATAGTTAATATAACGATAAAGAGATACAAATAAAGAGAAATTATTAATAATATTATTTAAACATTTTTACTTAATATTTTCTTGGTACTTTATAACCAGTTTAATTTATAAGGCAATTACATTCAAATACACAGTGTACATTATATAGTATGATGCTGCCATTTTTCTTTATTTCTCTTTAAGAAAAAAAGATCATGATGCCAGTCGGAAACATGACCTTTGTGAAGGACTTTTTCATTGTTGGTTTTCCTGGACTTCATCCTGACTACTATGCACTTGTATCTGCTGTTATGTTCTTAGTTTATGTGTTCATCTTGATAGGGAATGGATTTTTTCTTCTCTTGTTTGCAACAAACAAAAGCCTTCATAAACCCATGTATTTTATTTATATAAGTCTCGTGTTTTCTGATGTGTTGCTCAGTACATGCACCTTACCAAAGATCATTGCTAGATATTGGTTTCAAGATGGGACCATTTCTTTTGCAGCTTGTTTTTTTCAGATGTACCTAGTGCATTATTTTGGTGTGGTTAGTTCATACACACTAGCCTTAATGGCCATAGATCGATATATAGCAGTCTGCTTCCCATTTCATTACCATACTATTATGTCAAATACAAATATATTAATTCTGAGCCTAGCAGTTTGGGTTTTCTCACATGCTTCCAGTTTAATGATGGTTGTTCGTGCTTCCCCACTTCCTTATTGTGGCGCTAACATCATTGTACACTGCTATTGTGATCACATATCTATTACCCGACTTGCATGCACTGACAGGACTCCATATAGTTTTCCAGCTTTTGTTTATGCCATGGTAGTATTGCTGGGATCTCTTGCCATTATTGTGTTCTCCTACTCCTGCATTATTCTAGCTGTACTACAAATATCAAGTGCACAGGGGCGTCTAAAGACTTTTTCCACATGTAGTTCTCAGCTCATTATAATTGCGCTCTTCTTCTTACCAAGGTGTTTTAATTACTTGGCCGCCAATGTAGGGATCACATTTAATGCTGATTTCCAAATAGCCATCATTATGCTGTATAGCCTGCTACCTCCAATGTTAAATCCTTTACTCTACAGTCTAAAAACAGAAGAAATTAAAAAGATTTTGATAAAAGAATTAAAAATAGACCATGCAAGCTTGAACTTATGTGTAAGACCTTAAAATATATTATGGTACACATGAACATTGCTATTGTGTTAATAAGTTATTGTAATTGGATCTACATATCAAGCACATAGTAATCAAACAGTGGACTTATTTGTGTACTTTGAAGAAGATCTGAAATCTGATAACAAATACAGTATTGCTGCAATGTCTACTTTGAATTGGACAGGTGGTACCTTGTACCTTGTACATACCACAAAGCACTGAATTTCAGAGGTTGAATTTATTTCACACGGCGTGGACAAGGTCTAGTATTTTCCATGCTTTAACATACTATATTACACTTTCTCAAAGCTTGAAAATAAACTGGAGTATAGAATTAAATGTATCATTCCATTTTAATTTGGTGTATTCCACACTAAAGTAAGTTATATAGTAGCATACTTCCATTCAAATATTGTTTCTTTATCAATTATAGTATGACTTGAGACCTCATGAAATATAAGCACAGCAATTATCAATAAAATTGAGCACAAAATGTATCCTTAAAAAAATAATATATATATATATATATATATATATATATATATATATATATATATATATATATATATATATATATATATATATATATTATATTATATTATAAGAATATCTTGCCATTATTGTGTATTAGTATTCCCACATTTCTTTGTCTAATATTGATTTGCAGATCATCATTGTCATGTTGGAGAGCCTCTCATGATCAACCCATTGAGATGATGTACAGATTTTTTGATGAGAAATACAGTAAAATAAAGTTAGCTTGGCCCAATTCTGAGATCTGGGTCTCATTGTAGTGAGCACACAGTCTACATACTACGATGCCTATTTTCATTAAGCAGTATTCAAAAAGTTGAATGATTATGATTTTGTGGCAATAATTCAATACTTTATAAATTATACATATAACTTGTTTTAACTGCGTCCTATGAAACAGAATTGATGGATTAATGACACATCTGCATCCACTGCCAACCCTGTAGCACATGTTCCTTATCCCAATTTGAATTCAGCCTGGACACTCACAATCACCTGAATTTCACCACACCTGTTAAACTGTTTTTCATCAATCACTCTCTCTATAAAGTACATTCCTGTGAGGTTTTGCCATCTTTTCAGTGTGCAAGTCAGATTCATTATTGCTTCTCTGGTTTAGACCTTTTGCTTTCTCTGTTTTTTATTTATTTATTTATTTTTAATATTTTTTCCTGTTTGTCCTCTGTTTGCCTGACACACTGACTAGTGTCTGTTTCTGACCAAAATTCTGCATGCCAACTTTTAATAACATTAAGGGTAACACTTTATTAACACTTCATTAATGTATTTCATAAAAATGCAGTCTGCACATTATAATTATGATGACTTATCGGAAAAGCAGATTTATTTCTATGTCCAATTATTTAATTTTGTTGTTGATAGTTGTGTTGTGCTGCCTTATAAATACTTATTGCGAGTGATAATACAATTACTATCCTTTATAAATGCATAATTGCTGGCTTTAAGTAAAGTGAAATCACAGGATGCAGTGTCCCTAATGCAAACGTTAAGAAATCACGAATATGTGCATATTATGCATTATAAATGCTTTTACAATTGTTTATTTGTAAATGTAACTACTGAACAATAATGTTTTTAATACATTAATGAAACAACAGAAATCATATTAATGCAAACAGTTGTAAAGGAGTTTTTTTTTATGTTACATACCATCAAAACGTTGTAACATTAATTTTTGAAGTATAGTGTCAAATCGGTTTATTTATTATTATTATTATTATTATTATTATTATTATTATTATTATTATTATTATTATTATTAATTTACTAAAGAGGTCACGCAGTGACGTCGCGATCATCTATTGGTCATACGGCTTCACGTGATCCGAATACGCAGGTCAGAGTTCACCGAATTTCGTCACGCAGCGTGCTTGTGTTTCCGGTCTGCCGTTTTCGGATGCGTTTGCGCGCTAAATCCTAGCGTGAGCACCCCATGACTGGCGAGGAGTTGGAGGTTTCTCTTGGAGGAACACGTTGTGGATTGAGCCGAGGAGCATTTGAGCATGGCGTGGACACGGTCCTTGAAGAGTACGTAATTTATGCTGCTTTCCATTTTTAAATTGTTGCCTGTAGTGTGGAAATGGCTGTTTTTGCAGGTAGTTTGGAAGAATAGTTTTCTACATCCTTTTTAATAATATAAACAACAGCAAATGCACCAGCATGGGTTCTTTGACAGCTAAATAGAAATGTAGAATTATTAGTGTTATTATATAAATATAAAAGTCAGTTTAGCATTTACCATGGGTGATTTTGGGTCCTTTGTATTCTTGAATATTTATTGTTACAGAGAAGAAGGAAAATGCTCCTAATCTTTCTCACACTTCCTCTGAGGCCTTCTCCCCTACCACCCACATGGAGGTTTCCACTGTAAAACCGACAGCTCCATTACACACTTGTTCGGTTGACTGAGGGGATGAAAAGCAGTGTGAAAGTAACTGTTGTGCGGTGTAGATGCAATTTGGACTTCCTGTAGTTTTTATTCCAATTGTATTTTACATCTCCGAACAGGTCACTCGCACTGGTGCAAATAAATATTTATTCACAGTCGCACAAGTACTTTTCAGTCGTAAATGCAAGTGTAATGGTCGCACAGTAGAGCCCTGAGTTTATCTGCAAAGTTTTTTCCGGTTCGGCATGATAACATTTAATGTCCCTGACAACCTCTGTAGTGTCGTGATTTCTGAAGCGAAGCTAACGGCTCGAGTGCTAAAATGCTTACTCCATTTCCATGTTTTGGCATTATAAAATTGTCATTCATGCGCCGCTCTATGTTGATTGGCTGTAAGTGTAAGAAGCACTTGATTTGATCTGCAGTGGAGTTTTCTATGAGCGGATCAATATTTGATTATAAATGTACTTGTACAAGTACATTATATTTTGCTCCTACGAGATGATGTACGTTAAGGACCAGTCCAATTTGATGCAAAGATTTGTACATTAGCAGGAATGTAGCACAACATGGAGGTAAAAGCAGCAGTCTGTTTATTAAATGTGAAAGTGCAATAAAAATGTTTACCCTAAAATCAATGAATAATTGTGATAAATAACCGTGCTCTCAATATTGATCAAAATAATCGTGATGATCATTTTGGCCATAATCATGCAGCCTTACTAATCGCTGTTTTGGGGAAAAAAATATTCGAGTTATCATTAGCCGACTAGCTTATTGCTAATGCAACCTGGTATTGTCTGCTGGCTAAATTGTTGCTTACGCTACTTGCTGTTCGGCAATACCAAAAGCCAATAGTGTCTATGCCATTTCCCCCCCCTATGATTTCCTGTAGTATTCTGAAGTGAACACTAACACCTGAAATTCAAGTGTACTTCCTGTACACTCTTTTGTCAAAAGCTTTTTCCCCCAGTACTTCTGCTACAAATTATGTCCAATCAACACCAAATTTGGCATAGGTCATCTTCAGACCAACCTGGAAAAAAGGTTATCAAAAGAATGTTTATATTCCCAACAGTTTGCCCATAATATTACCAACAAATCTGATGGCCAAGCCACCAAACAGGATGTGAGCCTGTATCTCAGCAACAACCTGTTTCTCAGCAACAATGCCTAAGTAGGCATCTTCACGACCATGCCCTGAGGCTATGCATCACATTTCATGACAGCACCTCTTATTGGTCAAAAATTACAATAAAATGCCAAAAATGCTTCCACCTAAGTGCTATTTCTGCTACTCCTCCAAATTTTGTCCAATCTTCACCAAATGTTACTCTCGTCATCTTGAGATCTTTCTAAACTTGTACAAAGTGGGAAACAAAGGCTCAGACTGATGACATAAAAACCTTAGATGTTTTTAAATTGCAAGAAGAAAAAAAATTCAGGTCAGAGCAATAGCAATCACGACCAGAGGTAAAAGTAGCAACAGACAGAACCACAGGTCACAGCAATAATGTCGCCCATTTGTTCATACAAACCATTCCTCCAACATTCAGAGAATTTTACAACTGTCTGTGGTCAAAACATGCACATCATGAGTGAAACTACAAATCAGCCTTGAATCCCTTTACCTGAAATTATAGCTCTTCTGTCACAACTCGTGACGGAGCGGATGAAGGAAGGAGGTAAGCACCGCGAAGAACGAAGTGTAGTTTACTTACAGGCAGACAAATCCAACACGTAATCCAAAGGCGTAGTCAGAAAACAAGCGCAGGTCAGGCGAACGGCAAACAGGCATAAACTTGGGGCAAGGCAGATATCAACAACGTGGCACGGAAAACAGGGTCGAGAAACAAACATAAGCATAAACATTAACGTGAGCTATGACAATGATCTGGGAGCGGATAACCCAGTGTGAACTATAACTAACATGGAACGAGATCCTATGTTTAATTAACCGCCCCGTGTGTAGTACGGTGCGTAGTAAGCCGGCATGAAGTAACTTAAATGGCTTCCAGCTGGAAGTAATACAGACACACGTGGGGATACAACCTGTGACAGAAACAGGGTGGGGACGTGACGAACATAAACAAAACACACGTGCCCTCCCAGCAAATGACAGAAACAAAAACAAAAGCACATGTTAAAGTGTCAACACGCATGCGCAACCGTGAGAGCATGCTGCTTCAAGGGGGAACTGACAGAGGTCGCCCCCCCTCAAAGGCACTCTTCCCGGAGTGCGGGAAACATCCCATGTCATAGGGGCCCCGGCCCCTGGGCTGAATCTCCCAAGCAGAGCCAGGAAACCGCATGGTGTTTCTGGCGAAGTGGACGCTGGGGGGCGTCACCGGGGGGGGGGCGGGGCTCAAGGGGGAAGCGAGGTTCTCCGCGAGGCTCAAGGGGAAGCGAGGTTCTCCGCGAGGCTCCAGGGGAAGCGAGGTTCTCCCGCAGGCTCAGGGGGGAGCGGAGGTCTCCGCAAGGCCAGGGGAGGGAGTGAAGCTCCTCCGTGAGGCTCAAGGGGGGGAGAACATGTCCTCCGCTGAGCGGGGGTGAATATATGTCAAGGAGGGGAAGGGAAAGTAAGAAGAGGGAGGGAGGGGGGAGGGTAGGGGGGGCGGCGTAAGAAAGGGGCGCAAAGGAAGGCGGCGCGTCCACAAGAGAGAAAAAGGAGCGACGTCAAAAAAAAAAGGAAAAAGGAAGCGACGTCCACAGCAGCAGAAGGCCGAGCGTCCACAGCCGTAGTGGAGGCCGAGCGGCGCCCTCAGCAGATCGGGGAGGCCGAGCGGCACCTTCAGCAGAGCGGGAGGCGGGACACGTCCCCAGTAGGATGGGGAGGCTGAGCGAGCATCATAAACTGGGAGGGAGGGAGGGAGCTGGTCTCAGCCCCGACCCCAGATTCCCCCTCTTGTCGACGTGAATCCTTTCCAGCCAATTGGCTGCGTAAACGCTCCACTTCTGGCTGCAGCTTGCTAGACTTGACGTCCTTTTTACTCTGAGCGATCACCAAGGGGACGAGAGGCTTGGCTGTGACTGGGATGTCGTGAGCTTGAGTCTGAGTCGGGACTTGGACGCGAGAGCTTCAAACTGAGTCTGAACTTGGCCGTCGTGAGCTTGAGACTGAGTCTGGACTTGACGCTGTGAGCTTGAGACTGTGTCTGAATTTGGGCGTCGTGGGCTTGAGACTGAGTCCGGACTTGGACGCTGTGAGCTTGAGACTGAGTCTGGACTTGGGTCGTGAGCTTGAGACTGAGTCTGGACTTGGACGCTGTGAGCTTGAGACGGTGTCTGGACTTGGTGAAGCTGGGTCTCTGCACTTTTCCTTCTATCCTTCTCCTCCTCCAGAAGCCTTAATTGGTTTCGTTCGTCCTCTAGTTGACAAAGCCGTATGCTCAGAACCCGTTTCCGGAGTGTCTCTTCTTGCAGCAAAACCTGTGTTTCCTGTAGTTGCAACTCCACGGATGAGCATTCTTTAGTAGCTTCGATGCATTTCTTCTCCATTTCAGACAGAGTGCTGCTCAAACTCTCCAACTGCATTCTGCTAATTTTTTCCACCATTACCTTCTTACTCGGATTGATTACGACGGGAACGTGAAGCTTGACTGTGACTGGAGCTTGAACTGGAAGTGTGACTTGGGCTTGAAGTTGGCTGTGAGCGGTATTTTTGAATTGGATCGGCAGACTTGGAGATGAATGGATTGCACAACACGCATGTACACCACCAGCGAGCATGCTGCTTCAAGGGGGAACTGTGACATCATCTTTGACCAATGGTGACTGACTTGACTTGGAAATTGACTTGACTTAACCCTGTCTGTGCTAGTCTAGCACAGTTCGTCCCTAATGTTGCTTCAATCCAGGCATATCCTTGCTCCTTCAGTTCTGCCATGAGTGAACCTCTCCAAGTGTTTCTGGGTCTTCTACCACTTCTTTTCTCCTCCTGGTTCCATGTTCGTAATTCTGTAGTTACATTGTTTGCAGGTTTTTAGACTGTGTCCGAGCCAGTCCCATTTCATTTTCTTGATCTCAACCTCAATCCTCTCTTGTAATGTATTTTTACCGATACTTTTCTGCCAATCTATCTACAGGATGATCCAAACGTCCTTGTTGATGAAGGTCTAAAGTGTGTGGTTGTTCACCATATTTTTGTGCCATAGAGGAGCCCTGAACTTACATTTATTTGGAGGTTGGTGTTCTTGGTTGTCCCCTTGGAGTTACAAATGGGTCTAAGAGTCAGACATGCTGTATGCATTCCCTATCCTTGCCTGGATGTCTGCATGTGATGTGTTCACTTTTCCACAATTCTTTCCAACCTGATGCAGTTATCACAGGTGTGCATGGCCTTGGTTTTGTTGTTTTAATAGACAGGTTTGCCAGGATTGCATAATATCTTGGTTTTCATCTGCCAATATGTACTATATAAGATGCTATGACTGTCATCTGCAAAGTCCAGGTTGCCCAGCTGAGACCAAAGTGGTCACTGAATTTCTCAGTTCTGATTGTCTGTTGTCTTGCACATAATCCAGTCTACAGCTGACAGGAAGAGTAGGGAGATAGCAAACAACCTTATCTGATTCCATTTTCCAGTGTTGAACCATTGGTGAGCTGGTTACTCTGCAAGGGGAGTGTTGGAACATCTCATCTTGGACGATGTAGACCAGCTTTTCTGGTGTGCTGAAGTGTACCATAAGAGCCAAGAGTTTAACTCTATCAATTGCTCTACTGTAATGTGCAGGGTGGCTATGTGATTGGACCTATCCTATCAGAAAGCAGCATGTTGGTGTCTCAGCTCCATGTCCATGGTTCCCTTTACCCTCTCAAGGATAATCCTGTTCCAGACCTTCCCAGAAACCGAGAGACTAATTCATAAATCCACTGTCTTGTCTTGTAGCGGAGCAACATTGTAACTAGTGCTGTTCCTTTTTGCTGTGGTGAACGTCTAGAGAAAGAGCTTGCCTGTCAAAAATGTGGTACAGATAGCAACAATTCACCACCTTCTAAGTCAAGTGGCTTTTATTGTCCCTTCAACATTTATAGAGCTGGTACACAGTGAAATTAAACAATGTTCCTCCAGGACCGCAGTGCTGCATAAAACAACATACTAACCACATGAGGCAACACTCAACTAAATAAGTCCTACACCTTCTACATAAAGTGCATGTGCAAATGTGTACAGTAATTACTGAAACAGGACAATAGGCACATTAAGTGACGGTGTAGTGCCAACCAGTATATCGTTCTAGTGTGAAAGTGTCAGTGCAAAAAGAGAATAACTATAATAAATCTGCGATGGACTGGCACCCTGTCCAGGGTGTACCCCGCCTTGTGCCCGATGCTTCCTGGGATATGCTCCAGGTTCCCCGCGACCCTGAAGCAGGAATAAGCGGTTGAAGATGGATGGATGGATGGATGGATGGATGGAATATAAACATAACATACTATGACACATTATTTAGCAGTTAGCTTATACCATATGTGGACATAGTAGTTATTGTGATAGCAGCCGGGTAAGTGTATAATAGTGACTAACCAAACCTTAACCCGATGACAGGAGGGTGAAGAGTCGTGTGGGGTGGGGGGGGCGGCTGTGGTGGGGGGCGACTGTGGTGCAGTTGGTAAGACACTGAACCCCAAGTTGCTCCCGATGGCAAGTTAGCACCTTGCATGGCAGCTCTGTACCATTGGTGTGTAGTGTGTGTGTAATGGGTGAATGAGACACAGTGTAAGCGCTTTGGATAAAGCGCGCAATATAAGTGCACATTTACATTTACATTTAGGTGTGTATGGGGTCATCTGCAATGCTGGTGGCTTTGCAAATGCGGTGTGTAGTGTAAATGTCTATGGTGGAAGGAAGAGAGACCTCGATGATGTCCTCAGCTGCAGAGTCTTGCGATCCAATACGGTGCAATTTCTAAACCAGGCAGTGATGCAGCTGCTCAGGATGCTCTCAGTGGTTCCTCTGCAGAACATGGAGTGGATGCGGGTGGGAATATTTATTTATTTTTTTTTTTATTTATTTTTTTTTTAAACCACAGAAAGTTGAACCACTGCTGGGCTGTCGTAGTTATGGAGCTAGTGTTGAGGGACCAGTTGAGGCTCTCCACCAGGTGAACACCAAGGAATTGGGTGCTCTTCATGATCTCCTCAGAGGCGCAGTCAAGGTTCAGGGTAGAGTGGTTGCTCCCTGCTCTCCTGAAGTCAACAACCATCTCTCTTTGTTTTGTCCACAATCAGAGACAGGCTGTTGGCTCTGCACCAGTCCCCCTCTCTGTATGCTGGATCGTTGTTCTTGCTGATGACACCACCACGTTTGCGTCTCGGTGAACATGATGATGTGATTGGAGGTGTGTGTTACTGGTCCATTCAGCAGAGTGAACAGCGGAGTGGACTGAGCACAGAGCCCTGGGCCCCCTAGTGCTCACTGTGGTTGTGCTGGAGATGCTCTTCCCCATCTAGACTGACTGACAGGTCTCCCAGTTAGGAAATCCAGGATCCAGTTGCGGAGCGATGTGTTCAAGCCAAGTAGGTTCAGCTTTCCAATCAGGTGCTGATGAATGATTGTGTAAAATGCTGAGCTCAGTCTGTTAACAGCATTCCTATGTAGGTGTCCTTTGTCCAGGTGGGTGAGGGGCAGATGTAGGGTGGTGGTGATGCCAATCATCTGTTGACTGGTTGGGACAAAATGCAAATTGCAGGTGGTCCAGTGAGCCGGCAGTAGGCTTGATGTGCCTCATGATGAGCCTCTTGAAGCACTTCATGATAATGGGTGTGCGTTACAATGGGATGGTAGTCATTGAGGCAGGCCACTGAAGACTTCTTCAGCACAGGGACAATGTTGGTGCCCTTAAGCCTGTTTGATCGACAGCACTGCTCAGGGAGATGTTGAAGATTTCAGTGAGAACATCCACCAGCTAGTCTGCACATCCTCTTAGCACTCTGCAAGCAATGTTGTCTGGTCCATCAGTTTCCGTGGGTTGACTCTGTGAGAGCTTTCTTTCTGCCATGATCAGATACAGCACCTGGTCATTGGGAGGAGTGGTTGTCTTCCTTGCCTTCACATCATTTTTAGCGTCCCAAATGAAGTGTAGAAGTTTGACAGCACATCTGGAAGGGAGGTATCACTGTCACAGGCGATTGATGACCTGTAGTTTCTGAGGCCTGAATGCCCTGCCACATGCTTTTGTGTCGCCGCTATCTGTGAAGTGACTCTGGGTTTTCTGCGCTTGTATGCTTTACATCCTTGGGTGGCCCGGGACAGTTTGGCTCTCGCTGTTCACCTGCCCTGAAGGCGGAGTCTCGGGTCCTCAGCAGTGCATGCTCTTCCACAGTCATCCACAGCTGCTGGTTGGAGCATGTGGCGATGGTCTTGAGACAATGATGTCATCAATGCACTTGCTGATGTAACTGGTCACTGATGCCATGTATTCCTTCAAGTTTATGCAGTCTCTGAAGAGCGAGAGATGCCTGCTGGTCAGGTTTCATCTGCTGATTTGGAGTTTGGAGTGTCTGACGAGCAGTCTGTATGCTGGGATTAGTAGACAGAGATGTGATCTGAGTAACCAAGATGGGGTTGGGGCTCTGCCCTGTATGCACCTGGGATGTTTGCATAAACAAGATCCAACATGCCAACCCTCCCAAGTTTGTGTTGATGAAATTTAGGAGTACTGGATTGAGATTTGCATTGTTGAAATCTCCTGTGATTTGTTTTGCTGTTCACTAATAGCCCCATACAGTTTCTAGAGTGCCTCCTTAGTATTAGCACTGGGGATCCAAATATAAGAACAAAGGTGAATTCTCGTGGTAAATAAAATGGTCTATATCTATCAGTCACAAACTCCACCAGCAATGAGCAGTAACTAGAAACTAGCACTGAGTTCTTGCATCATTTAGTGTTGATGCAAACACATAAGCCTCCACCATGAGCCTTACCACAGAGAGCTGCATTTCTGTAGCAGAACGAAATGAGCCTTCTGGAACTCTCACTGAGCCGCGGTTTGTTTTTAGCCTAGCGTGCACAGACGACTTTTGTTGCACCTCCTTTTTGCACACCACTTGCGACGTTCCACTCCAGTCACCAGCATCAGGTGATGCCATGGACTGGAAGCCTGCTCCGCACAATCTGCCGAGATCATGTAGCTTCTCTAGCAAGTCATCATGCAGGTTGGTTTTGCATGACTTCTGTATTTTAGCAGTATCTAATCATGGTAGCCATGAACACCGATGTCCATGTGTTAAGCTAAGACCCAAAAATTGTGAATCCGGTTGTGAATCCGGATGTGGCCACTGCATGTTATGGTCATCTTGGATTATATCCATACATCTATGAGGGATCTTCTGGTTGAGGCAAATGTGGTTAAGGTGTTTGTTTTTGTTTTTTTTTCTGTGGTCTGGTGAAACCCAGGTCTATATATATTCTTTGTGTGGAGAAAGACTCCTCTAATAACAAGACTGTTGAGGGCAAAGAAAATGACATAGTGTTACATACTTCTGGTGGTTACTGTGTTATCTCAGCCAACCTGTTAGCAGAATCATGTTCGAGTCATTGAGTCATTATGTGTTGGATGTTTTTTCCTTCAGTAGATTAAATTACAAATGTGGAGAGAGCCTGTGGAACGCTACTCCACATGCCTTACCTGCTGTGGATGGCTGGTTCCAGCAGAGTGAGCAGATTTTGGACCAGGCCCACCAACATCTAGAGCATGTGGCCCAAACAAAAAAAGAAATTTGCGGATAAGCAACATGGAGAGAGTACCAGCTACAAACCAGGTATGGCTTTCTACCAGAGACCCACGGGTCACAGAGGGAAGCCGAATTTGTTACACAAATCACCGTCCTATTCAAAGACTTTCATAGAATAAACATCATATACAAGCTGTAATTACCATGACAAGTCATTTAGCCCTATGGTTCCATGTTTCCACCCTCAAACCAGTCACTTCAGGTCCCCTCACAGAGAGTAGTCCCTCCAATCACCCCAGAACCCCTGGAAATTGAAGGCCATGTAAGAGATACAGGATTGTACACAACGTTGAGATGGTAAACTGCTACCACCCTATTGTGTTGGGATTTTCATGCACGCCTCCCCAATTGTCTAGGTCCATGTGCTAAGACACTTTGCAAACACTCATTTCAAAGTATACACTCTGCATCATTGCCAGTCAATACCAAACCTTGATTTATTGTTCGTTTACCTGACCTGATCTAGTATGTGGTATTCATGATTTTGCTCTTTGCTTGGCTCTTGTTTATGTTGTTTGCTCATTGCTCATGTTTTGACCATGCTTCTGGATTACATCTTTGTCTTGTTTGCCTCTATTAATAAAAACCATTGAGTACCTGCACATACATCCTTAACTGTTTCCTGACAAGTACAGATTGTTTCAGATTGATGGACAGATAATAGAACCATAAATTTAGTATGAAATTGTTATAATATTTCTGAGGATTCAGAGGAAACACAGAATGGACCCAGTAAAGCGTACAGACTTGAAATACTAAAGTATGTGTACTGTGTAATTGTTTGTCCCACATCATTATAGTTATGCATTATCAATGAGATCACAATTTAATTAACACTCAGCCCTAATAGTTTAATTGTCCAACAAATATCACTTTAGAGTGTGTTAGGAAAACATAGTACGGGTTATTCACACTGTAATTTTATACATTAAAATGTAGCTTCTTACTTAAATCTCAGGAGCTGTTGTGCAGACTTGCATTTTTGTTAGTCATGTGACATGTACACTGGGACCGTTAGATAAATAAATTGCCCTGGAGTAAAGACACATTTCTTGATGCTATGACATTACCAACACATTGAAAAGGTATGGAGGGTATGCATAATGTCTAGATATCTTTGAAATTTATATCATTGGCAGTTGTTTTGAAATCTATACTTAATATTGCAATCTATCTAAAATCAAGATTAATGTAACAATATTTTAAATATTTTTTTACTCATTTTTGTATTGAGTAACCATTTTAATTTGTATATGCACTCCTATTTGCATTAAATCTGAAATTTTCTCCTTTAGGATATCAAATCTGTCAGGAGGAAACATAACCTTTGTGAATGACTTTTTTATAGTTATTTTCCTGGACTTCGTCCAAATTACCATGCCCTTGTATCTGCATTTATGTTCTTAGTTTATGTGTCATCGTGATTGGGAATGGAATTTTTCTTCTG